>JAZGTK010004385.1:0-24726 GCA_036877625.1 Ambastaia sidthimunki | reverse complement strand
TCAAACACACCTGCTTGATGTTTCTAGCAGTCCCACAGAATTGGATTAACTGGTTTAGGTGTGTCTAATTTGGGTTGGAGCTAAACTCTACAAGTCTGTGGACCTCATTGGAGATCTCTGCTCTACATTTTAACAGCAAAATCTGTGGACAAAGATCATTTAGTACTAAACCACAAGATACAAGGATGTTCAAGTTTAGTGCTGATTGGGTAAGGGAGGCTAAGGTTTAGATATTAAAAGGAGGGATCTACAACTTTTAGCAACAAACCCAGCATTAAAAATAACTTGGAAACCATAAGGATAAACACATGGTGATCACAAACAGGTGATAAATATAAATCACAGGAACATGAAGACATTTCTGTGTGAAATAATAGGATTAACTTGTACACTTGTACACACCTTGTAAACAAAGTTCCCAAACCCTTATGACAACAAAACTTCATTAAAGGTTAAAATTGTGTTTTTACCAGCTGAAAGTTACAGGCTGTCTCAGAACAAGAGGCTCACCTGAGTTTGACACCAGCTCAATATCGTTACCCTCCAGAACCAGCTCGTCCTTCTGAGCAGCAGAGACTGCGCAAGACACACCTACACAAAACAAGAAAATGTCCCATATTTCTGTGACTAGCAACCAAGCTGGGTCCAAAACTACAGTCACAAACACATTCTCAGCAAAAACCTACAGCAAGATTCAAAGCTTTGCAATGACATTACATCAGTCCAGACAAAAAGCCTGCAGACATACCTGGCCTCATACGGACTCTGCGGATGTATTTCTCCCCTAAAAAGTTTCTGATCTCCACCAGAGAGCCGGACTCCTGCATTACCACGTTAATGGGGAAATGGGCATACACAGATCGCATTTTGTATCTGAAGCCCTACAGAAAAAAAACAGACATGATAGACCACGACCATTCAAAATATACTATTTGGAAATTAAAGTCACCAGGAAATGACCATTAAAGACATGATAGGCTGTTTACACACCAGGGTGACACCTTTGATCATGTTTTGCACATGACTGCAGATGGTGCGGACTGTGGCCAGCTCCTTCCTGTTACCCCACCACTTATCAACACGCAGCTGTAACACACACACACACAGACCAACTTTCTAAGTTGAGTTGCATTGCATTAAACGCAACCCACATATTCATGCAATATTGTGTTGCAAACCTTCTTCTGTTTCTTGCCGAGCAGACTGAGCTCCAGGTTAATGTGGTTAAACTCCCTGCGAAGGGTGCCACGGGGTCCCTTCACCACAACTGTGCGACCCTTTAGGGACACCTCGACTGTAAAGATCAACAGTAAAGGATTATTATATTGAAAAACACGGATTAGGAGACAATGCAAACAAAACACGTGTTTGAATAGTTAACATACAATCCCACCGCATGATGCCTGAAGTTTGACATACCGTTGTCGGGAATGTCCACAGTCTGGTTACTGAGAATGGTCTTCATTCTAAACAAACGGGAGCAGAAAAGTTAGCAATTGTTGGTTTAATACCATGTTTCATAACGTGTTCAGCAATGTTGACCGTTTTGTACTTAACACTTGTAGATAGTCTACATTAAACCCGGCATGACACAGAACCGGCTCTGTTACGATCTAAGGGAAAGTCTGTCTTTTTAAACGTTAAAATTGATTTTGCCATTACATATACAGCGTTTATTGAATGAAGTAGAACATGCCTACATACTTTGTACACAATGAAAGAAAGTTTCTGGTACTGCCTGAAGTTACAGGCCAACATATAAACACCAATCGCCTACACTGGGATTATCTACCAACATCACACACTTTCACAGAAATAAACAGATAGATAGTTTCATGAGCATGTCAACAAAGTCCAGAGACACTGGGCAAAGTCAACAGACTTGCTATCGGTGGGGATTATGCTTGATTAAAATACTGACGCACAGGATGCGCCATGTTCTTACCTCGCCGATTACGGAGGAAAGGAAGGAGGAAGGACGTCATGACGCAAATCTAACCTCTACGTGTTGCGTCATTACCCCGCACGATCAAACGATTATCGAACTCTTATACTCAATATTCAATTTAAAATGATTCATATGTATATTTGTTTTATTTTAACAAAACAGATCGAATAATCAGTTTTGTCGTGCATATGAAGACCATATATTTTTATCGCCAGTGTTAAAAAAGTGCAGCGCATGGTAAAGGTGACTTAATCGATGTCAGAGCAATTGTTGTCAATGACAGGCTCAGGCTGGATCTAAAGTCATGGCGTTGATCAAGCGTAGTTGTGCTGCTGCGGCTCGATATTCGTCGAATCGTTTGGTTTTGCCGTCAAAATGCTTTGAAGTAAGTTGTTCGTTTGTTTTATATTTTGTTTGACTGTACATGTATATAATTTACAGTCAAACAAGGCATTTACTTAAACATGCCTCTGTTATCTTATGTGGCTAATGCAGGGGTGACTACAGTATATTAGAGTAGAATCCACTGATAAGACATTTAAATGTGTTTATTGTTCTCGATTTATGACATGCTGTTGGCAGCGGTCAAGATCTTACTAAGTTAACTGAACTGAGTGATGAAGATCTCATACCGAGCAGTGAAGTTTTAATATGCAATAAAGTCACTCTTATCTTGTGCTGCTGGTTGCAGGTTTACTCGAACAGACTCACCACTGCTGTCAATACATCAGCCACACTTACAGAGAAGAAGAAACAGATTAAAGAGGATGGGCTAAACCTGCAGGACTTTATATCTGGAGAGCTGTCAGAAAAGAGCAAGTGGGAGGATTACAAGGGCGACCTTAAAAGACAGAAGGGAGAAAGGTACGTTCATACACACAACTCACATCCACTTTAAATAAAGCTCAATGACATTTTGATGTGTAATAGTTACCGCTGTGGATCTGTGGTACAGATCTGTGTGTAGACACAGAGAAAAGGTTTGGAATAGGAATAAACTGATAATGCATTATAATGATCTATACAATGAGATTTTGGACTATTTGTATGCATTTGTAAGTCTGTATAATTAAGCTTTGACCACATGTGTCTGTTTTCCTAGACTAAGGCTTCCCCCGTGGCTAAAGACAGAGATCCCTATAGGAAAGAACTACAACAAACTGAAAAACACTCTCAGAGAACTGAACCTGCACACAGTAAGTGTGTCTGAACACATTTCATTCAAATTCAATATCAATCTAACTAAAGGGATATCAATCTAACTAAAAGGATAGTTCACCCAAAAAATGTACTGTGATCCTGTAGCTCAACTGACAGAGCATTGCACTTGCAACGCAAAGGTTGTGGGTTTGATTCTCAGAGAATACACGTACTGACAAAATTTATCTTGTATGCATTTTAAGTCACTTTTTGATAAAAGCATCTGCTAAACTCATAAACATCTGATGTTTTAACTGCTTTCATTATTCCTTTTAAATTATATTTATAGGAAATACAGGAAGTGTAAACTGTTAATGTGTGTTAAAGTTGTAACTATGGTTACAGGTGTGTGAGGAGGCCAGATGTCCCAATATCGGGGAATGCTGGGGGGGAGGAGAGTATGCTACTGCCACGGCAACCATTATGGTGAGGATATAACACACAGACACAAATTAGCAATGCCTGTATCACAATGTCAAATAATACTTCTTCAATAACCTTCACAGTAGCAGAATCCAAATTGAACGTCTACATATTCTTCCCATAGTTAATGGGGGACACGTGCACACGAGGCTGTAGGTTTTGTTCAGTTAAAACAGCAAGACGTCCCCCACCTCTCGACCCTGATGAGCCATATAATACAGCCAAAGCCATCGCAGCATGGGGGCTGGACTACGTAGTGCTCACATCAGTGGACAGAGATGGTGAGAAGACACATTATAACACCAGCACTGTGCCACCAAAGTTGAGTTTAAGTTCTGCATTGTCCTTAATGTTCTGCTCAAGCAAACTGATCATTTTATTTTGCTGAACAGATATTCCTGATGGTGGGGCCGAGCACATTGCGAAGACTGTTTCCAACCTGAAAGAAAGGTACAGAAATTTTGCTGGTATTGAGTTTATCTTTGTATATTTAACTGTAAACAATGTGGTGATTCTAAAAATGTCCCTATTTTGTTTTTTCAGGAGTCCTATTATCCTGATAGAGTGTTTGACTCCTGATTTCCGTGGTGATCTGGTGGCTGTGGAGAAAGTCGCTTTGTCTGGGCTTGATGTTTATGCTCACAATGTAGAGACAGTCAGAGAGTTGCAGAGGTTGGTGCAGTTTAATGTCGCTCTACAGCTGCAAACATTAGAAAAATGTTTTGGTCCATTTAAAAATAATGCTGTTTACGCTGTGTGTAGCGTCTAGAAGTACAGACAGTTTTTACAATCTGGTGCTTAATATGGGACATCGAAACAAGTTCTTTGCATTTAGTGAGATTCTTGCTTTATTTGTATGCTGTGATACATACAGTCACCACCAGATGGCAGTATCATTGCCAAGTTATGTAGTGACTTTGCAATATAAATTTCTATCCATTGAACTTGTAGTCTTGAAGATTTCATTCACACAGATCTCAAACTTTTAATTTAAGGTTTGTGCGTGACCCCCGTGCAAACTTCGATCAGTCACTGAGTGTGTTACAACATGCCAAAAAGGTAAAACCCAGCGTCCTCACAAAGACTTCAATTATGCTGGGACTCGGAGAGACAGACCCACAAATACACGCCACTCTGAAAGGTAACGTGTAATTCATAATAGAGTTAGAGAAGTATTTTTATGTAAATGACTATGCAGAAGTTAACGAGAGTTCATTGTTTACTGCAGAATTAAGAGACTCTGGGGTGGACTGTTTAACACTGGGGCAGTACATGCAACCAACCAAAAGACATCTCAAGGTACGAGGCTCTTCTAAAACCTGAGTTAGGCCTGTGAAATAATCTTGAAATCTTGACACTTTTACTACAAGGTGAGGAAAACAATGAAGTGATACATCCTAAAGAGATAATAACATGAAACGTGCTGTACAAAGTTACAGAATCACAAACTTCCAACAATTGTTCGAGACAACACGTGCGTGTTGAGGGAGAGGGAAAAAGATTAGAGGAATTTGTAAAATTTGGAATAGGTATAGCAGTTGACATATTCCACTCTAGTATTTATGGCAGGGACAGTTTTGTGACTATGTGATGTGACTTGGACAGCTCATCTCTCCAAAACACCCTAAAGGACCTACCCGAGACCACTGGACTGAAACCACTGGAGGGCAGTTCCTGTGACCCCAGCAAAAAGAGGGTTGCTAGAAAGATCTGATGATTTACTGTGTTAAAGGCAGAAGATAGAGCTAATAGAATGAAGACAGGATTTGGACTGCACCTTTGGTGCCCTCAGGGCTTTAGAGACCTACAGCAGCAGTGAGCGGTAGGACTGTAAAACTGGAGGGCAGTTCCTGTGATCCCCAATGAGGAGACTGTTGCTAGGATTGTCTGGTAATTTACTGTGTCAAAGGTAGCAGATAGATCGAATAGAATGAAGACAGAGGATTTGGACTCCACCTTTGCTGCCCTCAGGGCTTCAGAGACCAATAGCAGTGCCGTCTCTGTGGAGTGGTTGCTTGTGAACCTGACTGCTTGTAGTCAAGTAGGTTGCCCTGAGAGAGGAAGGGTAATGTTTGACTGAAAACAGCTTGCTAAAGTGTTTTCGCTATGAACGGGATAAGAAAAATGGATGTGTAGTTGTCAGCAAGAGAGGGGTTTAGTGTGGGTTTTTAAGCAGTACAGTAACCTGGGCCTGCCTAAGTAAGGATGAGTTGTGTGTGAGTGCTTAATGTGGCCTGTAGGAGAGGGGAAAAGATTGGGTCAAGGGGGCAGGTGGTGGGGCAGCTGGAGAGAAGTTTGGAGACCTAAGACTTACTGTCCATAAAAAAAGAGAAGAGCGTGGCTTTAGATGTGGTTCATGTCCTGGGCTTTGTGGTGATGAGAACTTCCCGCTGATGGATGTTTTTTTTCTCTTTGAAAAAAATCAGCAAAATCGTTGGCTGATAAGAAGGATGTGGGAGGAAAGAAAGGGAGGCAGAGGAGGGAGTTGAAGAGTTTCCCCCTCAACGACATGTAAAAATGAAAGAAATTAGGATTTGTTGCCTTATTTGTTAACTGTTTACATTTATGCTTTTGGCAGACGCTTTTATCAAGAGCGACTTACACTGCATTCACAGCAAACATTTATCAGTATGTGTGTTCTTTGGTAGTTAAACCTATGAACTTTGCAACGCTAATGCAACACTTTACCAACTGAGCTACAGAAACACAATCAGTCTTTTTGTCTAATTGGGCACTTCTGGGTTAAAACAGGCTGCAATGACAGCAGTCTGGTTACACAAGTCCCACATTTTTCTATGAGTAATTGTACATTTTTTCAGTTTTGTTCTGTTACGTCACAGAGCTAACACCCTTTAGCTGTGCTGGGACTGTCTCTTTTTGAAGGCATCCAACTAATTGTGACTGTTTTAAGGTGGAAGAGTATGTTACTCCTGAGAAGTTTGCATACTGGGAGAAAGTGGGCCAGGAGATGGGCTTCATCTATACAGCCAGCGGCCCACTTGTGCGTTCCTCTTACAAAGCAGGTAACCATGACTTTCATCGTCTGAAAAAGGCTTTGACACAACATGGTAAACAGAGAACCGTTAAACTATCAGAAAAACACATGCTCTGACTGTTACATTATTTGTAAAACTTTCTGTTTTGTGCACATTTCATTCTTAGGTGAGTTTTTCTTGAAAAATCTCCTGGAAAAGAGGAAGACTGCAGGTTCGACAGCGAAAACAGAGTAAAAGTGCAACACTGTAAAGTGCAGATTTTACAAATAACTAATTTTGTTGGTAGTTACATGCTATAAACTATAAACCAGTTTTTAACATTCACAACACTTGATCAGGATTCACAAAGAATGAAACGTTTCTTGATTGTGATGCTGTTTGATCTTGGTGAGAGGCATTGTGGGTAATGTCATCTTCATGGCTCAATAAAGCAAAACATTTCAGAGAATTAAAATTGTATGCACAGCAATTTACAGTTTGTCTGGTTCAGAAAACAAATCAGTTTCTAAAACATAATACATATAATGTATATTATGCATTATTATATGTTAATTGTGCAATTTATTTTTGTTTCAACCATTGTTGTCTTTTCATGAAATAAATACTGACAGTGCTTTCATTGGTCCATATTTATTTAAGAAATCAGTTTTCTGCCATTATTGTAAATAATTATTACAAACCTGTACAGTAAGAGATGATTTTTATAAACTCTACAATAACATACACTGGTCCAATCAACGTATATAGAAAATTAATGATTATTTAGTGCCTTAATCAGCTACTTGCAACTTCTCTAAGCCATTAACATCACATGCCAAATTTAAGACAAATGATTACAGCGGTTTTAATTGTCCCACTTGGTCCCAATATGAAAGTTCCCTTCTTAAAAAGCTTCTCAAAAAGATGTAAACAATTTTGCCATTTAAAACCAAAAACACTAAAATTGTAAACAATGATGCGCTACTGAACAGAGGTGGAAACCAAAACAGCTCACCAGTTCTGTGCGCAAGTAATACCTCTAAACATTTTAAAAATCCTAAGAATCATAGTTTATGAATGATCTTGTGTTTGAAACACCACACAACAGCCATGAGAGATACGCCAGTCTTACAAAAACATTCCAAGCACGATTCAGATTCAACACACACACAGGGCACATGCACAACTAAAGACAGAAATGTCTGTGGTTTCCCTTTGGTTTCCTCATCAAAAGACTTTAATCAGTGTAAAGTGCACAAGCAGGTGTGTGTGTGTGTGTCTCTTAGGCTTTTCTTGCTAGGCGGTTTTCTTGCTAGGCAGTTCAAGGCGTGGAACTCCTCCAGAGGGTGTGAAAGGTGTTTGTTTTCTCACCTTCTTTCCAATGGTCTCAATCTACATGAACATAACACACCATTGTCACCATGTCAACTTATGAAAGAATCAAATAATATGACGGGTGTACAGGGACCAGGGAGGACCTTATACACACCTTAGTACACAATCAAGTTTTATATATAGACATTGAACAGAAATTTATGCAGACCTGAAAGCCAAAATTCTGGAGTTGGACATGCAGGTGATCCAGGATTCGTCTGCCGTCAAAGATGAATGCTGGTTTTAGCATTTTGTGATATATTTCCTCATATTTCAGGTCCTGAAAGCAACCACGGCATATTATATTAAGGATTATTAATAGTACTATTACATTTACATTTATTCATTTGGCAGATGCTTTTATCCAAAGCGATTTACAGTGACTTCAAGGTATGCATTTTTATCAGTACTTGTGTTCTGTGGATCGAACCCACAACCTTTGCAACCAGTTAAGATACAGGAACACTAACATTTTCAACATAATACTATAGTAATAGCATGGTATACTTTGAAGTACCATTTAAATTTCATAATATATGCATAAAATGGCTATTATTTTGCATGACTTGTCACTGTACCATGATACAACCATGATATTGAACCCTTCTATATAGGTACCAAGATTTACTAAAAGCAAAGTATTATAATTAAAAGCAGCTATCAAAGATTACACCAAATGTATGTGATGCATTTAAATTCTGCATACAGTGTGTGTATGTGTGTGTGTCTGTGTGTACCTTAAACTTGTCCCATTCTGTGCAGATGACCAGCGCGTGTGCGCCGTCACACGCTTCGTGTGCGTCTGTTGCCACGGTTACCAGCTCAGATACTGCAGAAAGAGTGAAGGCCGCACCAAATTAAACAGACACAAAGACACATGACTTTTTCTTTACCTAAATGTTCCGTTTTCTGGCTTTTTTATGCAACCCTATGAACATTTCCCATGAGACATAAGAGCTACCTAAAGAACGACACACACCTCTTTCTGGGTTGTCTCCAGAGATGGTGGGATGAGACAAGTCCTGGATTATCTGCTCCTTCGGCACTTGAGGGTCATAAATATGCAGCTTGGCTCCTTCGTCCATCAGATACTTAGAGATGTAGATGCTGGAAGACTCTCTAAAACAGACACACAGAATGGATTTACAACACACTGTTACCATTTACAAATTACTGTTACAGAAAATGCTCTTTTTAAATAAACTTTCTCAATCGATATAAGAGCAACAGTTAGAAATAGTCAAATTCTAAAATTCATGCAAATTTTTCTATTGAACTTTTATTACCATTGTTTTGCAATATTATTCTAATACAAATAATTGATACCAAATTACAAAATAATGAAAAATAAAAGCATTTCCATTAGTCAAACATTTGGAGTGCACTGTCTCTTTAAATGGATAATAAATGATCTGTCATGCTGGATTGCACAAAGGTAAAAAAACAGCACAATCAGGCTAGGCAACACAATACACATACAGAGGCAGAGTATGACATTCCCGTTTTCTCTGGATAAAGGCCAATTTCCAGTATGGGTGTGTGTGTAGTAAAGTAAAGGAGACGGATTGTTTAATAGGGAATAGTTCAAACTGAGGTAAATAGTATGTAGCTTTTGGTCCACACAATCTTGTTATGATTAAGTTTTTGGTCACAAACAAGGGTCAAAGTGTTTCTGCAAGTACCTGGTGTCTCCTGTGTCCTTTTTAAAGGAAAAGCCTAACAATGCAATTTTCTTCCCTGTGACGGTGTTAAAAAGGCAGTCAATGATTTGATGAGCAAATCTCCTTCTCTGATATTCGTTTATGTCAATCACCTACACAAAGTAAAAGATTAAACAATGTCATTCCAATATTTTAGCACTCGCATATCAATTTGTGTTACATGAAAGTTTGTACATTTGTCATTGATTCTTAAGGATGTGAACACACCAAAATTTAAAGGAATAGTCCACCCAAAACTGAAAATGATGTCTTTGTTTATTTATCCTCAAGTTTGAGGTCAAAAAATGTCAAATCTGCTCTTTTTAAACAATTAATGGTACCAATTAAGTAAGAATTAATACCTGTTGCCAATAAGAAGCAACCTCTGGAAGATTCAGTGCCTCACATAGATACACCAAGTTCAGAACATCCTTCTGAAAGCAACTTCCTCCAAAACCTGACACAGACATAAAGATTTAACAATGCAAACAATTGAAGCATAACTCCCATTTAAGCCATCTCACTCTTAACAAAATAAAAAAATAAGTTAATAAAACAGACTGACCCACGCTGGCTTTAAGGAACTTGCTACCAATACGCTGATCCATGCCAATGGCTTTGGCCACCTCCTCAACATCAGCACCAGTGGATTCACACAACGCAGAGATGGAGTTTATGCTGCTGATTCGCTGGGCTAGGAAAGCATTCGCTGCCTAACACACACAGGCACAAAGGTATTTGTTTAATTCATCGCTAAATATTTCTACATTCAACTACATATACAGTTTGTTTATGTTGTTAATAACTTGAGCTTTTACACTCAAACTGTACATAAACACACCCACCAGTTTGGAAAGTTCTGAGGACCAGGTGTTGGTGGTAATGATGCGTGATGTGGGCACCCAGTTCTCATACACTGCAGATAGAGCTCTGATGGCCTTTTGACCATCTGGAGTCTCATCTCCACCAATCAGGACGCGATCTGGTTCCTTGAGGTCCTTTACTGCTGTACCTTCTGCCAGGAACTCTGGGTTTGAGAGAACCTGCAATAAGAGCCATAAATATGGAGGGAAGAGGGTCATTTTATTTTACAAATATATATATGTTATAATTACTATTATTTTATGAACTTAAGTTGCTTGAGTGATTACAGGAAGTATTTGTATTTGATAACATCACACAACAATTGTACAACTTTTTAAATGAAGCACAAAAAACATTCAAAAAACCAAATAACGCAATTAAAAAAGTAAAAAAAATGTTAGCACCTAAAATATTAATAGTATTTTTAACCTAGAATCTTGATGTTGATGGGAATGTTATTTGACAATCATACAGTATATTAGCATAGCAATATTCACACACCCACAGAAACACACCTGTAAGTTGAGATTGGGTTTGGTGTTTGCGTCAAATATCCTCCGGATGCTCTCAGCTGCACGAACCGGCACTGTGCTCTTCTCCGTAACTATTTTATATCCGTCTGACACCTCCACAATCCTCCGTGCACAAGCCTCAATGTATTTCAGGTCTGCAGCCCGACCCTTGCCCATACCATATGTCTTAGTGGGGGTGTTCACCTGAAAGAGTGAAAGAGAAAAAGAGAAAGACGAAGAAAGAGATATTTGAGTCAGTGGATAGACCATTTAAACCATTAAACCATTTAAATGCATTTTAAAATGAAATGTACTCAAATGTGGAAGATGTTATTACTTACTGTTACTGTTAGTAAGAATAATTAATCTTTTTTGTATTTTTACATAGTATAAAATACGTTTTCTTGTGCTTTTTATCCATAGAAACAAAACTGTGTTCTTGTACTCACAGAAATGAAGATGAGATCTGCCTCTTTAATGGCTGAGTCAATATCAGTGGAGAAGAAAAGGTTTTTCCCACGACATGACATCACGACCTCATTCAGACCCGGCTACAACAGCAATAAACAACACGTCATAACTCATATAATAATCGACCTAAACAAAGGACCACTCAAATGTAAAATGTACATGTACTGTTACTGTTAAAGCAATTTCTCAGAAAAATATACTGTAAATTAAACTTGAATTTAGTCAAGAATATTGCCCATGTCTTACCTCGTAGATGGGCAGTGTGTCAGAGTTCCAGGCTTTAATCCGGGACTCGTTAACATCCACCACTGTTACTTTAATTTTAGGACACATACTGGCAATTACGCTACATGTTGGACCCCCAACATATCCGGCTCCAATACAGCAAATCGTTTTAATCTCAACCATCTAAGAGAAGAGGAAAATTGAGTCAAAGTTAAAATTAACTAGTAACAGCTAATTATTAACAGACACTATAATTATTATTATATTAATATTACACTATTAACAGAATGGAAATTAACAGCTCTGAGCCTGAGAGCATTTCATCGCCTTCAGCAGGATCCAGGGGCTCATGAGGAGGAAAGGGGGCCCAGAGTTAAGTATCAAATTACTTACAACCTAGGGCATTAAGGTTAACTAACTTTACTACCTTTGCAACTTTTCCAACTATACTAATTATTTATCACTAATAATAACCATATTACCGTTAAAACTAAATAAAAAATGTTTATTGTAGTTTTGCATCTCGTTATAAAATAATTTAAGTGTTTAAAAAACTTTTTTGAACTTTTTCATGTTCTCTACTGTTCGTTTTGTTAACAGCAGGTCTTTAAAAATATAAGCAGTTTAGATCAGTATTTTAGCTTTATAGGGACTTAACAACTAACATTTTTACAATAAATCAGATAAACTACTGTTTAAAATATACGAAAGGCTTTTATGGACTTACCTTGTCGTTCACAGTAAAGTTTGAAGTTAACACTAGTAGGTTTGCAGGTAAAGCTCCTCCGTCAGACGCGACTCGAATGAATTAAACTACTACGTCCTCAACATTTAAACTCAAGCTGTGCGCACCTACGCACGCGCGCACACGCAAGCACGCGCACAAACACACACGCATTTGTTCCCCAACACAGCCTCCCTGTTGTGGGAGGGGGGCAGCAACGTAAACAATTCAGAAATTGGCGTGAAAAAAACACGTCTGCTGCCGGGTCACACCCTTTCAAAATAAGAATTTTGTTTAACAATTAAGACTTTATTATACAGCATATTATTATATTTAGGGGGTAAATAACGTTAGAGAACATTATATCTTATTATATAGTGTAAATTAAAATGTAAATAAACATGTTTTGGGTTTTAACTGGGACCTTTCGTTTGACATTAATCTCGGTACGCAAACGCTACGTTTGGAGGAACGCAGATTGCGTAGCCAATCAGAGATTGGGAGACGTAATATCAGGAAGAGGTTTCATCCCCTCTCTGGAAACGATTATGAATGGTCAGTTTGACGCAGAAATTATACTTAGTAAGAGTCATACCAACCCTTTCAAAGTAAAAACGTATGCAAGCGGTTTAACCAGTATCACCCAAAAACATTTACATAACCACATTTAACAAAAGCAAGGCACAGTCATGTAACGTTTCATATTTATTTGAAGTAACCAAAGTGCATAGTTCAAGCCCTTTCTCATTTATTAGAATAATGTACATTTAAATTACACGCCCTGACATCCAAACCACCACCTCAGCACTAACCATCCAGATCTATCCAGAAATTAACCAATCAGTCCTCTGACAACCTGGTTAAAGTGCTATTTAGACGTTCTATTATACTGAACATACAGGTACAATTTATGAGTAAATTATGCCACATTTTAATTTGATGTAATTCTTTGGTTTTTTTGTATGAACACAAATGACAGGTTGCCATAAATAAAGTGCAAATAGTAAGTTTATATCTGGAAAATCTGGAGAAAATGCTTTATCATTGGTAAAATTTGTCATTTTACTAATTACTGATATAAACACTTGCTATTAACCAGAGATAAATACATATAAAGGGTTAGTAGATTATCAGTCTCTCTGTCTCTATGGTCAACAAAACCCAGACCATAACAACATTCATATAACCATGGCAACGGTGAAGGGCCCAGTAAATCTTGGAAAACGCCCATTTTATTATTTCCTCTTGTACGTAATTTGGATAGTTTCTTCTTGGTCATAGTCGACCTTAAATGTGACTCATTTGAGTTGTGTCTGTGTTACGAATGACACAATACAGAGGCTGGGGTTTGTACTGCTAAACAAATCTGTTACATCATGTGTTAAGTCATAATAATGGAATGTGTAAGCTAACATAAGACAAGAGACACTATCTTCTCCACCTCGGTCTATGCCATACCACATTTAAAAGAATCCAAAATATCTTGATGAGACCTGATATCTAGGCTACAATACACTTTATACTCATGTTCTAAGAGTTAGTCTCATTACAAAGGCTTATGTCAATGTATTATGTAACACAGCTTACTAAATACCTAATAATTCTCTCAAAAATATAGTAAGAAATAGTAAGACATTGGAAACCTATTTATAACAGACTCTCATATCTGATTATTTTAACCACTTAGACCAAGCTGCTGATTTTCAATAACCTCATAAATCCAAAAATTCTACTTCAGTTCACTTTTGCTGTCTTGTTTTGTAGAAACACATTTTATCCAAGTAGGGAAGCTAGCAAGTTAAAGAGGTCACAGTAGCTGGTCAGGTGGAGGCTGGGTCAAAAGATCAGATCCTCTAGTCCACTGGTGGAGCTGGTGGCTCTCTGCCATGATTCTAAATCAGGAGACAAAAGTGACCACAAAAACAACTAAATCAAATATTAAAAAAGTAGATCAACTACTTAAAAATAATATAGAGAGATAATAAACTTAAAAAACACTTAAAATAAAAAAAGTGTTATTTACTCTTACTTGTGACATTTTAAAGTTGTATTTGAAACAAAGTTGTTTTCCTGTAGCTCAAAGGTAGCACATATACTGATAAATTGTATACCTTGAATTTGCTTTAAGTGGCTTTGGATAAAAGCATCTGCCATATGCATAATTGTACATTTTCTAAATCTTCTGGCGTCATACGGTAGCGTTGTGTAAGAAACGTAATGATAATCTGCAACCACAGTAAGCTGTTAACCGGTCTGTCCAGTATCAGTCAGATTCCTAACAAATCATTCAGACTGGTTCTGTGAACTGGATCTACTGATTCACAGAAAATATCTGACCTAAAAGAATGATTCATTTATGAATCAGACATTGACGCTTTTCCTTTCAACTCTCATGTATGAAGATTTGGAATGTACCGAACATAAGATGTATGAACTACAGAAAATCATGGGCTGAGAACAGTGCTGGCAGTAACTGGTTATATGTAATTTCAGTTACGTAATCAGATATAAAAAATCAAGTACACTTCTAATCAAATTACATTACACTCTAAAAGTTTAATATTACTGTTTTATTGTTACACACTACTTTACATGATTATGTTACTCATTACTTTTCTTATTTTTTTCTTTTTTAATCTTTTAAAGTTTTTCAGAAACTTACCACTTTATCCTTACACATAACACACAGTAAGTTTTACATACTATGAAACTAGACCCAAAGCACCTGCCCATAATTCTTGAAATTCTTACAGAAATTTAAACATATTTAAGTGATTGATGAAAGGCATACAGCAGGGTTTCCCTTACAAATAAAGGTATACTTCAAGCTTGTTTTATTAAGTATACTTAGTAAAGTTCAAATATATTTTAAGTTTACTTAAAAAGTAGTAAATACTAGTACACTTGTGTCCTATTTTAATACTACTTTAATACTACTAGTTTAGAAAAGTGTGCTTTGAGATATATGTTAAGTGTAACAGTAGTATACTTTGAGTACAGTTTACAACTTTTCTAAAGCAACATAAAAAGTAGACTGAAAGTATACTTTCTTATTTTAAGTTTTAATAAAGTACTAATAGTACACTTAAACTTCTACTAAACTTTTGTTTTGTAAGGGGTTTGTAAAATGATAATAAGCTAGTAATTACAAACGTGTCAACTAAAAATTAATCATTTTAAAATGAAACCACCTAAAATGAAAACACTTAAAAATGCTGAAATCCTGTATTTGTTAATGTCATGTCACCATTTACTGACAGAGAATTGTGAACATAAGAATGTGGGGGTTCTGCAAGTAAATACTTTTAGTCAGAGATATATTTTTGGTAACAAACAAGTCCGAAGAATAAGGTGAGGGTGAATAAATAATGACAGAATATTCATTTAAGCTAAACTTTTCTATGTGAAATTACAGCATTACCTATTAAGACACCATTGTAAGAACTGAGTACATAATACACATTAAATGACCTAACGATGAGTAAATCCCATTAAAGATTTGATTTGCTATAATTCCTATTTTTAAGATCGTATTTTCACAATAAGAGTCTTTAAGTTTAACCGCTAATCATTTAAAGGTAATAACTGACATTATTATTCATTAGTGATTATTGTTCATTAGTGATTTAGGAGTCATGACTTACACCATGGGGATTTGTGGGCTTGCTGCTGGCTGTTGGGCCTCTTAAACTGGCTGGGCGGAACAGAAAAAGCACAAGAGCCAGAACTAGCCATCCCATAATAATCATGGGGAGAGTGATGTCGCCATCTACTGAGGAGCTGGGGCCTGGGCCTGGCACTGTACACACACACACACACACACACACGTGAAATGTTACAAAACTGTAACTGTATTTTATGTGTGAAATTAATTGTGATTGTACAGACTTACTCTCCTGAAGGCACTCTGTGTCTGTACAGTAGGCCTGGGACTGCCTCAGCTTGGAAAAGAATGACAAGGACATGAATTTACCAAATAGACTAAACACAAACCTCATACTATAGGAATGGAATGATAACATCTCCTAAGGTTGTGTATTCAAAGTTAGGCTGTATTCAGAAAAGCTCTGTTTTCAAATAAGAGTAGGAGTTACTGGATTCCAAATGTTTGCCCTTATTCCAAGACATCACACTAGAATCTATGAACTCTCTATGAAGTCTCTACAAACACAGAATTATTAAAGCATGTTTTGGTCTTTGGCTGAAGAAAGTGAATAAATGTAACACTAGCTCCCTCTACTGGGCCTTGATGTCGGTTGACAACATCTAATTATTTAATAAGATACTAAATACATAGATGTAAATATAAATAGAAAGAGAATTTAAAACGTGGAAAACTAAAAGAAATTTGAAATTGAGCAAATGAGGATGGTCTTAAAGTTAAAGTTCTATTTTTTGCACTGGACACTCTTCCTGAAACTACAAACCAGTCAGGGGCCCAAAGGCCCTATCAGATTTGCACATGTCCTAAAAAAAAACAAATGAAGCAGCTTTCAACACCAATACAAAACAAATGTTTTGTCAACGCCTTATTATCATCACAGCCCTATTACCTGCTGTGATATTTATACCTGGAACTTACCAATTTAGTTGCATTTTTCTACTGTAAATAACAGAACATTATTTACATTACCATTATCATTACATTACATTACCCAGGCATTACCTTTGTACAGTACTTTAACACAGGACAATAAGTAACGTTCTGTGGCTGCTTTTTTTGTATCTGCTTAAGTTAAATAACCTTAAGTTAAAGGTTAAGTGTAAATTCTGCTCTAACATCATCAAACATAATTGCAAAATTAACATCTGTTAGTTTCCCAAACACCTGCCACTATGTTTACACTTTAGGGTAGTCAACCTACAAATAGATTACTTATAGTTTACTGTTGAATAAAACTGAAGTTAATAATTTATTGGCAACCCACCAATATTAAAGACTTTCAAGTACGTTCAACTAAAAATTTTGTGTTAACAATAACTCAATTTTTAACAAAAACTCAATCAAATAATACATATACAATCATTAAAAGAAACATATCTATGATTCACAGTTCAACCTCGTGAGACACTCAATTTTAACAAATGGCTCATGTATTGATCACTATTTGCCACTATCACTATTTTGTTAGTTTTAGTACATTTTAATGCAACTTAGTTAGCTAATGTGAAATGCCAAATAAAAAGAAATTATGCAATTTTATTTAAAATATGATCTAAAACAGAAGAAAAAAGCCAAACTTACCAGGTTGATTAGCCTCCTCATAGCATGTTCATGAGAGCAAATGCACTCACAGGGGTCAAAACCTCCTTCTGCCATCCCCTCTTAAATAACAGTTGAAAAGGTTCAACAATGTATAACAAAAGCACAAACACACTGGATGGTTTAGGGTGTCACCATGTCCCACACGAAATAAACACAGAACTGTGCTGATGTAATTTAGGAAACGAAAGACTTCTTAGACTGGCGTACAGTTACAGTTACTGCTTCATCATCATCATCATATGGCTAGAATGCAGCAGTTTGGTACTGTGCAATGACTTAAAATTATAACATAAAATGTGTCTGTGTATACATGTTTACTTGTTTACGTGTAGTACTGACTGACAGCAGTCGTTTAACTTCAAATTGTTTTACTTGTGGACACTCCCATCATAACCAAAGCATCGTCAGCTTTCGCTGGTTTGTATCAATGTAGACGGGTGAAATATTGAATACTGCCAACACTCGGTCATCTAACAACATAGACATTCCTGTCTACATTTGTTTGCTTTGATAAAAGTCGATCCAGGCTTAACATCCTTAACATATCTGGACATGCACAATGCTCGCACAACTTTTGTTAAATGCGAGTTTCATTTTAAACAAACCTTGATAACAGCTACGAATTAAATTATGCAAAAATATGGAATTAAGTTTTATGGAATAAAAACGCGTATTTAAACACTGCAAAGTTTCGAATGGCTTAACCAGCAACTATTTCTAAGTAACTTATTTCTTTCGTTGTCGTTTCTTCCTCTTCCGTTTTAGTGCACCACATAATTTCCAAAACATCAAAATTATATATCAATAATGCATGCTGTTAAATACATCATAGTTGGAATTAATACAGAAACACACACAAAAGCCCACCATTTGCTTACTGAAAGAAGTTGTTTTGCAGTATTATTAGTAACTATTAGATTCTTCGAAGTAAGAAAATATTCTTTTATAACAGCTTGTTTATTTGGGCTTGAAATCTAAAGAAAGCATTTGTAAAATATTAGGACTACACATCAACAAAACATTAACCCTAATGCAAAACAAAAATGACGTGGGAAGACAGATGTCTTACCGACTAGTTCGACAACTCACTCGAAGAGATTTAAAACCATTCGCTTGAAATCTAGAGGAATGATATGTGAATTTTGACCCTTGCGTATCTCTGGAAAACCCAATGCAAACGTTCCTTGTGTATACAATGTTTTGGCAATGGGCCGCAGCTCCGGCTCTTGTTCCGTCTGTGTTTTGATAACCATCGGGGAACCAAAATTTGCAACCTTACTATGACAAAGGCTTGGTTCATGAATAGTAATAAGGTCGCCCTGGCGTTGATTGGTTTACTTCCTGGAGCGCCCGTTACGTAATCTAATTAATACTAATAAGTTAAAGATAATTGTTTTTCCGTTTCGGATTCCCCAAATGACTCGTTAACATGTACTCGTTTACATTTCAGCAAATCAATTAGGTCTCCGATGAGAACTTCGCATTACGAAATTAATATACGTAGGACAGTCCTTTCGCCATAGTAGGATTCATTCGCAAATTCGCATCTGGGAATGCGGGAAAGCCACGTCGCTCCATGACGTGAAGTGTCGCAGATTTTGGCAAACGCTGAATGCCGTTGTTTTTCTCACTGTTTGCAAATCACACCCGCTTTCAATTGGCCTCTAACGTTCTAGTATGTCACAAAATGACAGGAATGCGTTGAGTTTATCTTATTATATTGGCTCATTATATTGGGTACAAAATTGATTATTTTTTGCATGGGTACAAAATTAAATTTTGCCTATAGATACAAAATGTGAGAAAGAGAGAAATAAAATAGTAAAAGTAAAATAAGGTGTATGTGGGCCAAAGCTACTGGAATGGAAAGGGGGAGTGAATACAGGGGTTCAGTTTGGTGCTGGGGGGTTTGAGGGTAAAATACAGTATTGATGTAAGGGGCCCAAAGCAATGTACAGTAAGGTGATTTAGAACTGCTAGCTACATCCATACGTGCAGATAGAATTAAAGCCAGAATGGACAATGCAGTCACAAATATTATTTTTTTGAAAGTGATGTAAGGATGTTGTGTTAAATTGGTAGTAGCATTTAGGGAATTTTTATGTCTTGTTGCTTTAACCTTTACTGTACTAAATTTCACTTCTTAAGGAAGAGGCTGGAAGGTGCAAGGAGCAGAATGTGTTTTTATTAATTTTTTTCACATTTTTGAATAATAGTAAAAATTTCTGGAATAACACAATGTAATGTTGGGAATTATCCTCGGACTATAGAAAATAAGTTAAACTAGGCTATATATCCTAGCATATATTTAATATAGTCTCCCTTTGCCTAGAACTTACAAAATCGCAATTTTGTAAGGATTCATCCTGAGAAGCTTTTTAAAGAGTTGAAGGATTTGCCCTCTATCCTACGCTATTATTGGCTGCTTTCATCATTATTTTGTCCAAATCATCCATTTAAAAGCATTTCTTGGATAAAGTAGTAATTTTCTACTAACATAAATTAATATGTTGGCACTATTTCATTTTTGTCTATAGTAATAACTCAATTTTAAACATCTTTAGAAGCAAAGATTTTTAGGATGATATAAAAACATTTCAGTCTTTCGCCTGGTACTGTATGGCCTATCAACAACTTTAATGGAAACCTTATATTTCTAAAAAGAATATATATACTGTATATCAAAGTTTCGGTGTCCCATATTACATATTACTTTTTTTTACATATTACATATTAGGTTTTCTTTCTTCAATTTAGGGGCAGTTGTGGCCTACTGGTTAGAAAGCAGATTTGTAACCAGAAGATTGCTTGTTTGATTCTCATTGCTAGCAGGAAACAGTTAAGGTGCCCTTGAGCAAGACATCTTACCCCAAATTGCTCTCCGGATACTGCAGTACTGCCCACAGCTCCGGGTGTGTGTTCACGGTTTACAGTGTGTTCACTGCTGTTTGTGTAAAATTGAACAATTGACATAACAAAGACATTTTTCATAAATACTTCATTGTGTTCTTGTGTTTGGGAAACGTTATCAAACAAACACCATATTAATATTTAAACATTTGATGTGTTTGTTTTTGGCTTATTAACAAAGAACGATTAGGGTCCAGGGGTTGCAGAAGAACAGATGTGTTTTGAATGAATCACTTCACAGTCAAACAGATGAATATGGCTTTAGAGGCACGATATCATGTGACAGTAGTGACAACACCATATGGGGCAGATGTGAGCACTAAAAGCTTTCTGTATCTGTCAACAGTTCTGCTTGTCTGCATTACATTACATTCACCTGATTCAACACAGCGGACAAACGCAGTGTTTGAGTTTTCCAGATTGTCACTGTGATTGCAGCGCATGTACCGGAGCACAGCGTTTGTGTTATAGAAGGGGGTCCTGTTATAGTCGAGCGATCGAGAGAGAGAGAGAGAGAGAGAGAGAGAGAGAGAGAGAGAGAGAGAGAGGTGTGAAAGTGAAGCTCTATCGGTCTTTGCGGACTGAAGGCTCAAAACATCGGAAGAGAGTAAAGAGAGAGAGAATCAATCAGCCATGGCTAATATCGCTGTGCAGAGGATTAAACGAGAGTTCAAAGAAGTGCTGAAAAGCGAAGAGGTTTGCTAAACGTTACTTCACCCCGTTTTCTTGCCCGTTAGAAGGAACAGACGGACTTCAGGGAATAAACAACCAGAAGCCTGTGGGGCTAGCGTAGCCGGCTAAGCTAATGTTAGCATGAGCTGTCAGATCAAGGCCTTCAAATACGGAAGTCACACTTCAGTCAAATGTCGTCCTGTTTACGTTTTAAGATAACAGCTAAGACAACAGTGTGAAAATCAAACAGGAACACTTAAAAGTAGTGCTAGAAGATCATAGCGTACGCCGGGCTCTAGCCTGTGTGCTAACATGCTATTGCTTTTGCCTAGTTAGCCTGCTAGCTTTACTAGCACTTCTTTAGTATGCAGTCATAATATTATCGACCGTGTTTATAGTCTAATAAAGTATGTTTTTGAAGTATACGTTATGGATGGTGTATAGGCCGTGGCGACCACGTTGATGCATTGGTGTCAGTTAGATGGGCTGTGTTTAACTAGTTTTTAGGAGTGCAGCACCATGGCTGTGTGTCAAAAGCTATCGAGCTGCCTACCTAGAAAGCATTTTTGAAGAATGTTGGGGAACGTATAATGCCAACAAATGCTATCTAGGTAGGCTGCTTACCAGGTTTTGAGATACAGATCATGCTTAAAAACAGCATTCGCCACTTCTTTGTTCTGGACCATAGAAGTAAAAAAAACCTTTCCAGAAATAATGTTGTGAAATACTGGGGACAGTATCACAGACAACCTTGTGTCAGTGTTTGAATTTGCCATTATTGAATTATAACTGTTTGTTTTAAACTCTACAAGTTTTAGGACTGGCTTAGTAATCACTTTCTGCTTTATTTTTTAGACAAGTAAAAATCAAATAAAAGTAGACCTGGTGGATGAAAACTTCACAGAGTTAAAGGGGGAAATAGCAGGACCACCAGACACCCCGTATGAAGGTAGAACTGTTTTTTAATCTGTCTTCTGTACTGCTGCCATGAATTTGTGCAAATTGGTCTACATGGTAAGATGGATCTTACAAGATTTTTTTGCCATGCAGGAGGAAGATATCAGCTAGAAATCAAGATCCCTGAGACATATCCATTCAATCCACCCAAGGTAAACTGTTAATTGGTGATGTTTATTTGATGATTAATATTTAAAGTCAACACAAATGGTTGTTGTGCAATTCCAGTTTTACGTCCGCAATCTGACATTTACAGTATAAAAAGTAAGTGCAAAAGGATATTCAACAAGAAAATAAGTAGGGGTGGGATTTTTAGCAATTCATAATTTATTGAATAATGAATATGGGACCTACCAGAATGGATCATTATAAAAATAAGGCTCGGTCAAAATGTGAAGTTGTTTCATTTATTAAAAAAGGTAAACATTGCATGTTTAAAATTACGTGCACCAGGGAATGTGAGAAAGATATGAGCACTTAGAAGTTAAAAATGAGTCGCTCTTCTTGTCTCAGGTGCGGTTTATTACGAAGATCTGGCATCCCAATATAAGTTCAGTTACTGGAGCAATATGTTTGGACATTTTAAAAGACCAGTGGTGAGTGGGTATAGTTATATGAGCCTGTTCGAATTTGCTGTCATCCGGCCTACATCATGTAATGTTTTTGACATACCACTGTTTCTTTCTCAACAATATTTCCTTCCTACTTTCTGTGTAAAGGGCTGCTGCCATGACACTTCGAACAGTTCTGCTTTCACTACAGGCTCTGTTAGCTGCCGCAGAGCCCGACGACCCACAGGATGCTGTGGTAGCCAATCAGGTAAATGTGGTACATGCAAACAACATACAATGACAAATCCTTGAAATCTTTTCAAATGTCACTGTTGTTGTCTTTCAGTATAAGCAGAATCCAGAAATGTTCAAACAAACCGCTCGGCTCTGGTCTCATGTTTACGCTGGTGCTCCCGTGTCCAGTCCTGAGTACACACGCAAAATAGACAAACTTTGTGCAATGGGCTTCGACAAAGTAAGTACTAATGGAAAGCTGCTAGTATGATTCATGAATTACAGATGCACAAGCATAGACCTGTCATGTATTAAAGAATAGAAACGATGTTGGCAAAAGTCATATTTACATTAAACAAAATTTGAAATTTATGAAAATAATTATCGATTAATCCACACAAGAATGCTGTTGTATCATCACAACTGTGATTTGGTTGCTGCGGCCTCGTCCAATCAAATTGAAGAACTTTAACTTGTATAATTAGCATTAGCGTTATTCAACACAGAAATCACTGTTGCATGAAATTGTCTTTTTCTTTTCAGAATGCAGTAATAGTAGCTTTGTCCTCAAAATCATGGGACGTGGAGACGGCGACAGAGCTGCTACTAAGCAACTGATCATCCTGTTTTCTTCACCAGGCCATATTACCCTCCTCATGCCCCCCCACAAATCCATACACGCATTACTCATCCGGGTTTGTGTTTTGAATGAATCCGTGTGTCAGGGTTTTTGAAAGGTTACAAAGGCGCCAGTTAGACTAAGACAATTAGAGCTTGCCCTCTTGAGTCATCTTTTGTCTCTCTTAGCAAATGTTCATGTCTTTTGTAGTTTTTCCCCACATTTTGTATCTTTCTTTGCCTTGCTACAATCACGCCCCCTACCAAATTTAGGCTTTTTAAAGAAACCTAAGAAAAGACAAAGCTGAAAATGTATCATTGTCATTTTACACTAAAAGAAACGAGAACACTCACTTGCATATCTGTGAAACAATATTAGTATATGTAAATTAGTATATTTAAGGTTGTGCACATTTAAGAAGCAAAACAGCAGGAATGTTATTTTGTTCTGTACATCATAACATCAAGTTTTGCGACATGCTTATTTGAATAGGATGTTCAGCATTTATAAAAAGAAAATGAAAGTAATTTGAGATTCATGGTACCCCTTCTCTTTGTTGCGGTCTCTGAACAAACACATTTTTATTTGCTTATCCTTTTAACATTTCTTTTGCACTAATCAGTCCTATATAGCAGTCGATTTGGCCAGATGACATGGTGTTATGTCGCAAGTACAGATAAGGTTTCAGAATTATTGAAGTGTTAATTTTTGAAATGAAAGAAGAGTTGTCTTCTTACTTTCCCTCTTTTTTGGAAGGGGGAGGATGTGTGATCAGTGGTCACAAAACCTTTTGTTTTTAAAGGCAGCTCGCAGGAGTTGCGACTTCTTGGTCATTGAAAGACGTACCTTAAGTTGCCTGAGTTTTTTTGTTTTCTTTTTTTGAAGAATGTACTTTCTGATAAAGTTACAGTGTAATACAAATGTTGTACATGTAGACATGAAAGTCCTGAGGCTCGTTCCTAATAAGGTTGGTTTCTTTCTTTGTGGCACAATCAAAACTTTGTGATGGCGAGACACGTTCCGTTACTATGACATTAAAAATCTGTCCAAGACATTGAGGCAACATTGTGAAAAGTGTGAGGTGCATTTCTAAGCAGTCAG
>JAZGTK010004384.1:0-24727 GCA_036877625.1 Ambastaia sidthimunki | reverse complement strand
AAATAGCATAATAAAACATTGTATTACCCTGATGTAGACTACTGTTCTTGTTGTGTATTGTTAGTAGATTATACCTTATACAAACTACACACATGAGATCATGTTTAAGGAAGTTCATCACTATGACTGTACTGTACAGTATGCGGCTTTGCTCGGGTTTGATTAATAATCATCCTCGGCAGTAGTAGGTGCTACAGCTTATATGATCGGCGCAATATCAACATTTTGGTAAAAGAAGCAGATCGCCTGAGCTGCATTATTGTTTCAAACATGGCGCTGGCTAGTCTATTCAGCAATGAGTCTGCGGATTTCTCCGATCGTTTTGACCGGCCTTTGGTTCAAGGCTGCGGCTTTAATCAGACGGATCTGGGCTTCGGATCTGCGCTCGGGGAAAGCGCGAGCTTCGCCGTGAAGCCGCTGGGTGAAGCGGACGAACCGGAGAGGAAAATTGAGTTTCTTCACGGCACGACCACCTTAGCATTCAAAGTGAGTTCATTAGCCTACAGCTAGTACCACCTGACCTGTCTATAACCTATATGCATCATATTAATAACTTTATAACTTAACACATTTTTATTCGATAGACTCAATGATCACGTGGTGTGTCACAATAAGTTGCATACAGAACTATAACAGTCATTCACAATCAAGCACATCAATGTTTTTTCATTTAACTGATTTATTTGAGTTGTTTGTTATTGTTTGGGCGTTTCTAAAGCATTTTTAAGCATTTTTAAGTGGTGATGTGCATGAATAGATTGGATAAGTGGATTTGGTCAGTTCTCATAGACAGCGCCCCCGTTTGTTTTAACCCCAGTACCAACATTCATACGCGTCTAAAAAGATTGAAAACTTGTTTATAATCAAGAAGTTTAGCGTCTATAGATTCATATGAAAGTCAGAATGCAGGTTACAGATTACAGTATGACTGAATTAATCTTTGCTCCATTATGTCATAAGACAAAGTGCTGTGTCATTGTGGCCTATGTATATATACAGTACATATATCTATATATATCTATCTATATCTATATATATCTATCTATATCTATATATCTATATCTATATATATATTGATACTATAGACACATATATAGACACTATAGGCAATATAGACATATGTATAGATTTTCTATAGGCTTATACAATTCAAGAAGCTAAATGACATGATTCATGATTGCTGACAACTTTTATATTCACAGCTGAAGTAGCTACACAGGTTAAATATTTTAACTCTTATCATGGTTGACTGTGTCTGTTATTTAAGTGGCATAATTCATATTTATTATTAAGCTCATAACGCCTAATTGCATTAATGTAACAGATTATGGATAAACCAATTTCAGCTTATTAGAAAATTTATTATATTATGAACATACTCTCACACATATTATTATAAACCCCCCCACCCCTCAAGTTTAAAGCTGATACCATTTAGCTGTGAGCTGGCTTACACTAACCTACTTACTTCCAAACATTGTACATCTATTTTAGATTTGTTTCTTTACATTTTCTGAAACAGAATATTAAGTTTAACTTATGTGTTTATGTACTAAATACATTGTCTAAAAACAATGTATTTGTTTTTAGACAATGTATTTAGTTGTCTAAAAACAACAATGTATTTAGACAATGTAAACATTAAATACATTGTCTAAAAACAATGATGCATTGTTTTTTTAGACAATGCATCAAGTTAAAAATAGTCCAACTGTCAAAAAGACATTTTGTTTGTTTTGTTTATGTGTTAGTCTGATTGTTTTTAAATGCAATGCGCTTGAAATATGTAATGAAATTGATATACATCTGTGTAGTAGGTTTTGTTCACAACAAATAAGTTTAAAAGTAAACCTGTTATATTATTTATAAAAATAAATGTGGGAGTTCTAAAACAACTCGGTCTCTCTCTTTTCTCTCAGTTTCAGCATGGTGTTATCGTGGCTGTGGACTCCCGAGCGACTGCCGGCTCCTACATCGCGTCACAGACGGTAAAGAAGGTAATTGAGATCAACCCGTACCTGCTCGGCACCATGGCAGGCGGAGCCGCGGACTGCAGCTTCTGGGAGCGTCTGCTGGCCAGGCAGTGCCGCATCTACGAGCTGCGCAACAAAGAGCGCATTTCAGTGGCAGCCGCCTCCAAGCTATTGGCCAACATGGTGTATCAATACAAAGGAATGGGCCTCAGTATGGGGACAATGGTGTGTGGCTGGGACAAGAGAGGGCCAGGTAAATATCATGTGTGTGTAAATATTTATGTGCATTACAATGTTTTTGTAGCTGTTTGTCAACATCTAATGCAAATGAGTATCTTAAAGATGTAGGCAGGCAATTTTGGAGAGACTTGCGATAGCAAGCTAGCTTTGAAAGCATAAGATCCCGCCTTCTGTTTCAAAAGTGCGCAGAGGAATTCAAGTATAAAGTTTGACAGGCGGGTAGGACAACCTATCGCATTGATTGAACGATTATTTTATGGTCCTGTGTCTTCCACTGAAGATATATTTATATAAATATGTTTATAGCACTTAAAGGCTGTCAGGATGTGAAGAGACTTTTAGTCAGCTTAACAAAAAAATTCTGGATTCTGAAAGAACGCCTACACTGCCTTTTAAAGCTTTGACTTGTGTTTAAAAAATTAATGTTATTCTTTTGGGCCTTTTTATTTAAACTAATAACTGTTTGATTTGCTGCACTTTCCATAATTGTAATTTTATTGGATAAGTGCTGCTCTGCTTAGGGATGGGTCATGTTGGTAAAATGATTAATTCAGTTTTTTTCCTTTTTCTTCTCCTATATTTATTTTTAATTCAGCTGTTTTTTGTGGACGTGCTTTATTGATTTGCTGAAAATCACGTTGAAATGTTTTCTCTTTGAAGTGCCGCATGTACAGCCATACAGACGTCTCGCACGTTTTTTATGAGAATGTCTTCAGACGTTTTGTTTTTAGACAAAGCATCAAGTTAAAAATAGTCCAACTGTCAAAAAGACATTTTGTTTGTTTTGTTTATGTGTTAGTCTGACCGGGTTTCGTATTCCGTTTACCCTGTTGTTTCTGAATTAAAGGTGGTTTACCGCAGTGGCTTTGATTGTGCTTTCATCAAACGCTTTGAGCAGAAACAGAACTGCTGTAATCTCTTTGTGTCTAGAGTAGCTTTGAGATGTAAAAGATGGTCTGTAGAGACCACAATCTTGCCATTTATGTTTTGAATGATTGCTGCTGTTGGCATGGGGACAAATTAGGCGATTACTTTCTGTGCTGATTTGACCCAGGCGTTCTGCTGAAATAGCTTTGTAAAAATAGCTCTATCACCATCATTTCCTGCCAATCTCCAGGAGTAGTCAGAATGTTAGTTTAATATGTGGCACCGTGACTTTGTCTTAGAGACGAACCACAAACCGCACGTTAATGGACTATCAAGACCTTTGCTTGTGTGGACCGTGATTGATGTCCATTTCTGTTAATTGAGCGATGCCTTCAGTTTCCTAAGAGGCTTTTAATCTAATGGTCTTAATGGCAAGCTTTGCCCAGTTCATTTTCTGTCTTCCCAGGAAGGGTGCAATCCTAAACAGAGCGCAGCTGAAAACCGAGGCCTTGAAAAATCGTTGTTATATGTTTGATTTGTAATTGTGAGTGCGTGTTGAAAATCAGGAGTTATTTTGCCTGTCACCACCAGATGGCGACAATGCTGTGACTCTCCTGATAGCGTTGCATCCCTCACGCTGGTGCATTAGCCGACTCTACATCACGACCGATGTGTTTAAAGAGGCTCTGCACAGTGACACAGTAATGGAAAATCAATACACTGGTGACTGTGGGCCAGAAGAGAGCAGCGCTATGATGAACGTCGCGCCCGGCCGAGGCGATCGGGTCGGATGCAAAATCCCATCAGCTCAATCGTTTGGGGTTTACGCAGAGAGCGACACAAGCTAACGTGGCCCCTAAACAACAACCTTTGCCTAGCAGGCTAACAAAACGACACTGTAAATCTCGCAATCAATTTGTGAGAATGATTAGTGGTGAAGGTTCGATTGAGGCCCTGGCTGTTATAATGTGCATGATTCAATAGAGAGGTAAATATTGTGCAAATAAAATTAATCTTGATTAGAATGGAGCGTATTTACAGCCTGAGCAATATCTGGCACACTTATATCTGTGATTAAGTGCCTGTTTGCTGTGCAGAATAAAAGTAATAAGGGACCATAAGAAAGTTCAGACAAAGATGGTAATAATAAAATTTAATGCAGTGCAGAGCCTGTTAAGAAGACTGTAGCGGCCCCAGAGCGTTGATGCTTTTATTCTTGTTTTGTTATTGGGATTATGAATGTTTCTGCTACGTCTGGTTCTGGCTAATAAAATGACAAGTTAATGTGGCTTGTTGAAGCCTCGTTTGTTAATTCGACAAAATGTTGACTTCTATTGACTTCTGGTTTTTCCAGAAGAAACCTTGAAACTTTCTGATTTTGCTTTCAGACTGGATTCTGGTGCTTGAGCTGTTGTCTGGTCTGGCTCCATTCTGTGTGTTCTCCCAGAAGAGAAGTGCATGTAAAAATAACGTTTTTATTTACAGAAGTGTGAATTAGGGTTGTCATGATACAAATACCAGAACATTTCACAAATCTTGATGCCTGTTTTGATATCGCAGTAAAAAGTAATGCTAACCAAATATTTAAGTAAACCAATTAAATGGATCATATACTGTCATGTAAGCGTTCAAAAAATGTGATGAATTGAAACGGAGCCGGGCTGAGCCGGGTTGCTACTGTCAGTATTGCATCTTTGTAGTTTGTTTCGACATCTTGACATCTTTTAATCTGATTTTGACATCCGTGGTGTGAATTGATTAAATTGATTTTCCGTAGCTTGGATCGCTGTTGTTTGTGGGCGGATTATATAGTAACGTTGCATCATCGTTTAGCAGTCAGTGTGTATTAACTTATTACCCTTTGTACTGTTTTAATAAATGACAAGGAGTTACATCTGCGGCTGCCTGCGCGCATGCTGTGAAGGCGTAGACGGCTTCGGTGCTGTGAGGAACCGCGAGTGTCAGCTGCGCAGTTGGGCTGCTAACTTCACGACATATGACGCTGGCTCGTTCAGCTGCTGTCTTCTCATGTTCACGTGCTCACACGCATAAAGACTCAGACACAAGTCTGTACACAGAGATGCTTTGCTTTCCACGCTGAGGCTCCCATCAGTTGCACCCCTAACCAAGCATAGCTTTGTGACAATCAGAAGAGCAGCCAGCCAATCACCTGTGTCCATTTCAGTTTTTTCCTCTGGTCTTGAAGTTACCGTTCATACATGCGGGTAGTCGCATTTTTAGTAGGCCACGTCTAACCGCCTGTTACCTTTGTGATGGAGTGCGAAATCCGGGCGCTCGTAACGTTCCGAGATCGCTCCCGCTCCGCCGCCTCCTCTTTACGAGGTCTCGCAAATTCAGACGCCTCTTTTGTTTCCTTTTTGGTGTCATCTCACATCCTCGCCCTTTTTCATGCTGTCTATTATATCGTCTTAGCGACGCAGGTAGCGTGCGACGGGTTCCAGGTGTTGTGCGTAAGAAACAAAAAAGCTCGGTGCATTGAAGTGTCCTCGCACTTCGCTCTTAATGTGAACCAAAGCATTCTGGGTGAAAGAGACGTCTTGATGCATTTTTAACCTGTTTTCAGTCCTTGCACTTGACTCCACAAAATGTGAAATTACCCGCATATGCAGAGAGCTGCAACGATTATCAGGACGAGCTAACGATGCGTACGGAGCGTGTCATTTGCTTGTGGAAAGTAATTGTGAGCTTTTAGCCTTAGTCTCTGATAGACTGCCCTTAAAATGTCTCTGTGAGCCGATTTAGGGTCCTTGAACTTTTGCTTAAAGTTTTCAGAGCAGTCTGACTGCAGAAGGATTAAGAGTGTGTTTCAGGTTACCGGTTTTAGTGGAAGCTGCGGGGAGTGATGTTCTTCGTGAATTGGGATTGGAATGACCCTCTCGCTCATTAATGCTCCATCTGCAGCCCGGTTCTGCCGGAGTGCAGATGGGACCCAGTCACCGTCCTCGGGTTTTCCTCATGGTAGGAGTGTTTGGTCATACTGCAGCCTGTGGCACAAACACTTGAAACTTACCTTGAGGCCGGCAAAGGTGATGCATAGCTGTGACAGAGATCCACGTCATCCATCATGTTTGGGTGAGAGGTCGGTCTTTAGATATAGATCGATAATTAATTTGGATGTTTTTGGAGCGATCAATAGCACCCCGGGCACCGTCTCGGGGTGGATGTTGCGTTTGCCAATGCCTGGTCAGCTTATGTTTGGCTTGCTTAATATGGGCAAGATGTAACGGCTCATTTTTTTTCTCCTCAGCCTCTCTAATTTTTTGTGTGCTTTTTTTTAAAAAATCTTTTTCATGCTGAAGCCCTGAGGTGCCCCCAGATGAAGCTATCGAGGGTCCGGATGCCAGGAGAAAAAAAACAGTCTGAATGTTGATTCCTTTTCACACAAGATTTAACCTTGTATTGTTCAGAACATTATTTATAATCCTGTGTTCATAACATCAATCTATCAAAATTCTCTCTTAAGGGTTTTTTAAAACGCTTTCATCTTTCTTGGAGGCGTCTGCGCTTTTAACACAGCGGGACTTAAAGCAATGCTGATGGTTATTTCCTTCTGTGTTTTTCTGATCACAGGGCTCTACTACGTGGACTCCGAGGGCAACCGTGTGTGTGGAGACCTCTTCGCGGTGGGCTCTGGCTCCATGTACGCCTACGGTGTGGTTGACAGCGGCCTTCGCTACGATCTTACCGTAGAGGAAGCTTGCGACCTGGGCCGCCGCGCCATCTACCAAGCCACGTATCGCGACGCCTACAGCGGAGGCCAAGTCAACCTCTACCGCGTCCATAGCGACGGCTGGGAGAGGGTCTCTCAGGAAGATGTGCTTCAGCTGCATCTTAAATACCAGAGCGAGAAAGCATAGTGGGAGGGGCTAAGGAGAAGGGGAGGGGCTGGGTAAGAGTAGAGAGGATTTAAAGCCACGTCTCGTACCTTAATGAGATCGAATAACACTCAGATGGAAGTTAACGCTAGCACTGAGTCGGTTCATTTCTACATGAAGTAGCAAAGCTCTCTCTCTTTACTCTCTTTGGTTAGACCAGTTATCGTTATTTTTCTCACCTATGTTATTTGTTCATTCTCAAGCACACAGCAGTATTACAGTTCCAGCCATTGGTCTGAAATTCCAGGCGATGTTTGTGATTGAAAGTAAGGGGGCGCTGTATCCCAACGGACACTGACAAGCCAAAACTCCAGTTGGCCGGCTCTTGTTGAGTGGGAGTGGGCTTCTGTTCTGATCACACATGTATCTGCATTACCACACTTAGTAAACCTACTCTCAATAAATCTTTGTTTTTTTTGTTTTTGCTAAGTGTTTTGTTTATTTTTTGGTCTTGATGTATCAGATGATAAGTGCGTTATACTAAGGCCCCCTCAGACACTTAAGCCATGCTTAAACTTTGTATGTCATTACATTGAATTAGTTATCAAAATATTAAACTAAGCGGTATTGGCAAACAAACGATGGTAGACCTTTATTCAGAACTAATTTTTTGTATTACTTTCACCTGGGTAATTATTAGTGGATGTATGAGGTGAGTTCCAGTCAGGTTTCAACTTTAAACAGATAGCTTTTTTTTATAGTTAAAAGCTTAAAAACATCTTACAAACATTTAAAAAAATAAGTTTTCCTTCAAAAGTTCTTTCATTAAAATTAATGCCACCCGGGTTGATATTGTTATCTAATGCATTAACATTCACACGTTGTGTCTGAAGTGTCCAAACACTTTTTGGGGCCGCTGTATCAATTCTGAATGTATTTTTTTTGTATTACTACTGTTCTTAATGGGATTCCTTTTAGCCATCTTGCCATTTGTCTCCATTAGCGCAAGAACTCTGAATATTTTCCTCTTCACTTTCGCCTGGGGCCTTGAATTGAGCGCCTTATTTTTCCCCTTCCGCTTGCCCTTACTGCTTCATAATAGTCTTTTAGAGATGCAAATAGTGCTTTGTATCTTTGTCTGCGTTGGTCTTGCGAGCTATTAGCACTGTGCTTGCTGGACCGAACGAAACAACAATGTCTAACACCTTAAAACCGACAGGAAAATTTGTAATAGTATTTTTCTGTAGCTCTGCAACTGTCCTCAGGCTTCCTCGGTTCATAGACTCAGTCCTTGGTGTCTTTTTTTTTTTAATTAGAGAGAGAATTTATTTCGTATTTTTATTTCAGCACACCTACTTTGCAGACACCCAACACGATGCCCTGCTCTATCACTTTGTTTTACAATGTAGGGGTCTGCTGTGGCCCCCTCAGTAGTTTTTATAGTGGAGCATAAACACTAATAAAGGCTGTGGGAGGATGTGGCGGCCCCGGGCCCCAGTGATTGTTAAAAACTAGTTTCACAGGTGGCTAGTTAGCAGATGGAAAGCTAATGGGATTTCAATAAATGTAAATGAGGGGTTCGTCTCCATTACTTTGGCTGGATAAAATGAAGAGATGAGAGTTGCTTACAACATCACTACAAATCAAATTTGCTAATCAGTTTTTTAAGTAATTTGGTTCAGAAGAATCTGCAGCGAGCGTTTGATTTGAGCGGTGAAATTAGATGTCAGACGGGTCACTCCTGAAAGCGCTTTGAATACTCATTAACTATACCTTAATTATCTGTAATGGTTAGCTTTTAAAAAATGCAATTGGTGACATTATTCCACGCGTTACGGAAAAACATTGTTCATTGTTTTGCAATGGGAAAAGCACCGGTTACCCTTGACGACCTAGTTACCATTTGTCTCTCTCATGAGTAATTTGTATAAACCTGCTCTTCAAGGTCTACAAATGTAGGGAGGGCTACTTGAAATTTCAAAACCAGCATGAAAGAGGTGATATTTATGGATTGTCTTGACGCTACTTGTTCTTGCGATTAAACAAAAAACCATTATAATAGAATCCCCGTACGTCTGTAGTAATTTGGATAGTGAAACTGTATCTTAACCAAAGCCAAATTGAAGAATAGGATTGTGAGATAGACCAGCTGGTTGGTTTGTTAGGTGCCAGAGAGATGATTTTCACAATGTCAGAAAATAACCCGTATGCACCCACGTGCCACCATCTGTCAGGTGGCCATGGCATACATGATAAACTCTTGCTTTAGTTATGTCTGCTGTGATTTGATTTTCACAGTATAGCCGGTTTGGCTTGCAAAATAGATTCTCTTCAAGGATAATGTAATTCCTTCTGGAAGATGTAAGCACAGATCAAAGAGGGACAAATACAGAGAAGCGTGTTGTAAGCCTGTGCTTGTGTCTGAGTGCACGACAATAAAACCGTTGTCCCCATTTTGGATGCTGTTCCTGGATCGAAAACAAACGAGTCAATTTGATATAGGGAACTGCTCGCGGAGACACGCGGAGTCCACCTGAAGGCTCGCCGTGTTTCACGGGCCTTGAGTTTAAAATTGAAAAAAGGCCTGTTGCTGACACTGCATTGAAAATTTATTAAAAACAGCGATCATAACAAACTCACCTCGTGTTGTGTTAGAGAGGTGCTGTTGTTATGTGTGCACGCGCCACCCTCTTTTCATTCCTGTCGCGCATCTCGCCTTCCTCCTCGCGCGCTCCCCGTCCTTTTTACTCCATAACAATGTTTCCGTATTTGTTTCCAACCTTTTCCCAGAGGACCTCCAACAGTGCGCGTTTTGGATGTCTACCTAACCTGACAAACGTAGCATTGGCAATGCACGAGTGGTTTGTAAAAGATATTACAGTGGTTAGTGCTGGTACATACCAATAAGCTCATTTAACGATTGGGTTAGGACACAGAACAGTTGTCGTGTGTGTATTTGATTATTTTATGGATTGGCACAGAAAATGTTACATTTCTTAAACATTTCAAAAACATTCTTATACCCAAGCAATAACATTAACGTCTAAAAACTGGATCTATTGAAATTTCAAGATCTTTTAAAATACATTTTTTAAACGTTTTTGTTACATAATGGAAATGTTCTTACAATCTAAAATTGTTAGCTGAGTCTAAATTATTCTTGTTAACGTATTATTTCCCTTTGATTTGATGGGTAAGTTATGGTTAGCGTTTGAATTATGGGTAGGGTTTAGGTTTGGACATTTTTCTTTGATATAAATATTGTTCAAGGACCAACAGAAGCTGTTGGTCTACAAACACATTTTGTTAAAATCACAGTGAATCTGAGGCCCTATTATTGTGACATAATAAATGTGTCCATTCCTGATGAGTGGCAAAGCAAGTGTTGAGCACCAAGCAAGATTTAAATGCAAAAGACGTACACAGACTGTCTCATCCTAGAATAGTGTTAAAGGCTGACTTTTCAAAATCACACCTTTGTGTAAACCTGCACCTCGGCAAGCATTAGTGAACACCATTGTGGTTGTTTTCCAAGCTTAACACCTGTGAAATTGTTTTAGATGTTGCACGGTTGATGATGAAGATGGCAAAAGATCCATTATTAGTATCACCTGTCTCCTGAGGGGCAACTGTGAGACGAGCTTTTTGTGTCTGCATGGTCATGACACCAGACTGTGTCAACGCAGCCTGTTTGTTGTGTTATCGGTGTGTCTATTTAAAGAGTGCAGAGGGGAACATGGAGTCACCAGCTCTGTTGTCAGAGAAGCAGCATTTATAACTGATGTTTGTGGCTGTGGTCACTTTGCTTTTGTGTGGTTCTGTGTCTTTGCTCTCTGTGTCCTTTTGAGCCCCACGGACACCACCGGCAAAAAAAGCCCTTTATTGCTTTTAACAGCAGGATGTGGAGAATGCGACGCTGTGTATCAAGCTAAATAGCATAAACCGGTTGGTGGGTTTGAGGTGCTGTTGTCAAGCACAGAAAGTAACCTACAGTGCCAGAAGCGTGCAGAACACATGCAGTTAGCACATACTCGCTATGCTACCAGTCTAGACCGAGTGTGCAGTGGGTTTTATTTATACACATTTGGCATTCATGCAGGGACTAAATTAATTGGGGCTTTTCATTTTGTAGCTAATCAACCTTAACCTAGATTTTTCGTAAAATAATTCTCTCTCTCTCTCTCTCTCTCTACTATCTCTCTCTCTGTCTCTCTCTTTCTCTCTGTCTCTCTCTTTCTCTGTCTCTCTCTCGCTCTCTCTTTCTCTCTCTCTCTGTCTCTCTCTGTCTCTCTCTTTCTCTCTGTCTCTCTCTTTCTCTCTGTCTCTCTCTTTCTCTGTCTCTCTCTCGCTCTCTCTTTCTCTCTCTCTTTACTATCTCTCTCTACTATCTCTCTCTCTGTCTCTCTCTCTTTCTCTCTCTCGCTCTCTCTCTCATTCTAAGGTCCGAAACGCAACTCAGTGAACAAAAGCTTCTAGCTACACAAGCTCGATTTTGGCACGTTCTGAAATGCGTCTGGCTGCAATTCGTAATGTAACACAAGCACGGTTAATTCAGCGTTGCTGCGAGGGGTGCTATAGAAAGCATTAGTGTAAACTTCTGCTGTCATTATTCTCTTTCAGGTCAACAACTCTCTCTGCGAAGCAACAGTTTGAAGAGAATCCTGCGGTTTCAGCTGTTTCAGTAAATACGGCAGCACAAATTCCTCAGCTGTTGACATTGATAGCTAGCAACCTGTAAAAATAACACATCTTCTTTACTGACACAGACAATGCTGGTTTGCAGGTAGGCCAAAAATCAGATTAAGGAATTAATCACATTTACATGCAGCTCCATTAAATTATTGCTTAATAATTGTTGCAGAATGTATTTACCCCATCGCCTAGTACAAAATTGTTAAACTCAGATGCAATAGGATTGTATGTTGCTGCTATTTCTATATAGTTATATAGTTTCTATATAGTTTCTGTATAGTTCCTATGAACTTTTCTGATGATTACTAAGCAGGGTTAAGAAGGGTGTCATCTCCTTCATTGCTTTGTCTCTGGTTCAGAGGTAGAGACTTAAACGAGTTGCTAATAAAATGCGCCGATTAGCCACCGGCCCTGTTGTATGCATTTAAAGTATGTACAACAGGACTGCACGCTTGTAATGCACCAGAAACGCATTCACCTTGCATGCTTGCATAGAGTATGTGTACACCTCTAAGTTCCCTTAAACATCTTCCTGGGTGCTGTCACAGGAATTTAAGGTATGCAGTGCCAGCCTTCTGCTCACCTAGGGCCAGAATCTCTGAGGTGTGAAGTCTCCTCTCCTGTAGTTTCCTATTTAATCTTCTGCAAGTGCCCTGTATCACTGCCCATCTCTGCTCCGTTCCTGTTGGGGCTAATCAATGCCTGCACCCTCCCCACGGCCATGGAGGACCAGCTGTAATTAAAGCCTTCCAGCTCGTTACTCAACCCACTGCAGGGTTCTCCATGGCGGACACACTTGTAATTCTCCAGGGTGGAGACATGAGGGTAATGGGAAGGGATGCGTTTGCTTTGCCATCATTGATTGATGATCCAGAGGGCTGGACGTCTGGACGGTGATTGACACCCACTGGACAGCATTGGGCATAATTGACAGATCTGGTAGCAGGTTGCGTGAGGGTTGTAATGGACAGCTATGATGGGAGAGGTGGAGGATTTGAGAAGCGTGACAAGGTCAATGGGTAAGAAGATTAGATTCCGGTAGATATCCTATCATTCTTATTCTGCATTGGCTGGCATGGAAATGATTAGACCGTGTTTTGGAAATGATTGATTTTGTATGGGAAAGAAGGAGCAGAGGTAAGGTTTCCACACGACCGTGTTATGCAAATTCCGGTGGTATTTTTGTTCCGTCCTTTACTTTGAGAGCCCATGTCAGGCTTTTCTCATAAGAGCTCATTCGGCTCTGTTTACCTGGCTGTGCTGTCCATCCCTTCCACTGTAGTTTTCTGTTTGCTGTTCTTCTTCTTTCTTCAAGTGTAGTAAAGTACAAGCTCAAATATCCAGCGGTGTTAAAATCCTGCCCACCCCACCACAGTTACTATCTAGCCTCTAATGTTAGCTTGTCAGCACTGAAGCCAAATCCCTGAATAACCACATATGCTGTTCTTATCTTCTGCCTCTCCCAGTCTCTCTCTCCCTCTGTGTTTGTCTCTCTCTATTTTGCTCCTGTTTGGTTAGTCCTACTAGATCCTCCCCCTTTTTATCACTCTCCCCTCTCTCTCACCGACGGGTGCATGCCCACCCTTTCTCACCTCTCGTTATGATTTTTCCTGTTTTTCTCTCTCTCTCTCTCTCTCTCTCTCTCTCGCTCTCTCTCTCTCTCTCTCTCGCTCTGCCTCTTTCTCAGAAAGGACAGATCTCCTCTCATTATGGTGATGGTGATGATTCAGTTCACTGGTGTTCTATCCCCAGTGCCTCTCCAAGGCCTTTTTCTGCAGTCTGCTCATGAACTGTTTTTCTGTTCAAGGGCACATTGGCTATGTGACGCCTGGTCCTCAAATTTGCTGCTTGCACACAAGTACGTACATGCACACACACCTACACGTACTCTTAGCTAAAGATATACTTTGGATTCTGTGACTAGTATCTTTGTTTATGACCTAGGTCCTCTAGTGCTCTGCTGAGCAGTGACATCTGACCTTGATGTCGGATCCTTGATCCCATGTTTCGCACTTCAAAACAAACTTTGCCCTTTAACTCCCCCTTGGAGCAAAGTGGTGCTCGTTTTCGTAAAAGTATTGTTACCATGGAAATTACGTTTTTGGACCATACCTCTATAGTCACCTTGAAAATGATTAAACTTTTTAAAGGAGCCACTTGAAGGACTTATTGTATAAACAGCGTTTATGTAATTTACTCCTGCTATTTGTCAGTATTTGTCGTTTATTTTATCAGCAGTTGAAATATGATTGAGCGATCTATTCATCTTTAGAGAATAAAGCAGAGTTTTCACCTTTGGCTTAATATCTCAGAAAACCTCTTGGCTTTTCTGTGCTCTCTGCAGCTTTTACTTTTAAACTACTTTGATATTAATATGAGTCGTATAGATTTTTTTGCAGAGGCAGAGCAATCTATACATTGTGGATTAAACAAACCTGTGGTAAAATGTATAGATTGTACAACTCTCCTCATCGTTTAATTGATCTGCTTTCTTTTTATGTGAATGTTAACAGTTGTACACATGAGTCAGAGATTATTATACAATAACATAAAAATAGAATATTTAAGAATGTAGGAATTGTATGAATGTCACTGTTGTAGATAACAAAAGATCAAATCAAGTGGCAATCAACTGACCTTTACTTAAAACTAACTTTATTTACTAATTTTTGTACTAACCGGGCCCACATAGAATATCAGCCCAGTATATATTTGCACCATCCATTATTTATAAAAGAGCTTTTACACCTGAAATTGTTAAGACATGATCATTCTTAACCCAGAGCATATAATCCTGGGATATCTTGTTCATGCTTTAAGTATTTAAGTTTTACTTTTTTATGCTGTATGTTTGAAAACACTGAGTTAATGTTCTTATTTATAAATAATAATGAGGTCAATAACATTGACAAATACAGCCTGTTTTATTAACTGCTTGTCCAGCTGGAAATGATGCCTGCTAAGTCCAAACTGGTTGTTTTAAGTAAAAAAAAAAATGGTATCTAGGGACTTCAGTTAATGCGTTTGCCATCATTGTTGGATATTTTACTCTCAAGCTTTGGAGCCATTACAAAGCACATAAATATTTAATGAGGCAAACATTGAGGAAATTTATGATTGGTTGTCTGTTGCTAAACAACTGGATGTTACATTCTAACACAAGATAGTTTCACACTGTTTAACTTTGGCACCACTAATTGGGGTTCATAGCCCAGGATTAAAAGCGGTACTAACCCCCTTTAAAAAAACAGGTGTGAAACATTGCTTTACTCTGGATTAAAAACAGGGTTTAAAAAAGATCTACACATTGTCTAACATTGCATGTTTGTTTGTTTAATTTAAATGTCCGGGCTGTTTGCTTGTTATTTGATAATGCTTTCAGCATACAGAGTAAAGTGTTTAGCCACATTTAACAAAATGTGCCATGTTTAACAGTAATTCCATTCACAGATTTCCCCTCAAAATCAGTGGAAAAATGAGTAAAGTTTGGACATTCCACCTGGGCTGCAGTTTTCAGTGGATGTATGAAGTCTGTTATCTTTTGAGTTCACACTGGTGCCCTAGTAGAGTGACCACAGTTGTAGTTCATCACATAGACTAGTAAGTTTGATCAGAATGTGTCCAAATATTCTTGTCTTATTATATGTTATAATTTTTTAAAAATGATTTAAGACCAACGAAACCTCCTTCTATGTAACATAGCCATGATTTATAATCTTTCTTTAAAATAAATGTCAGTTGGTTGACATTTATTTGTTATCTAATGCAATGACATTCATAGACAAGTATAGATTCCGTATTGTTTTTGACAACTGTTAATCTATAAGGATTACAGAATATATAAAGAGTATATAAATTTGTGAACTTTTAGTTATGATTATATTTATAGTTGAATAAATATATTTTGATTGCTAGAATTACGTGGACTGGATTCTAAAGGTTTTTTTTTAGTAAAGTTATTTTCTTGTAAAAGAATGTCTTTGTTTTGCCCCATGAAACTACTTAAGGCAGAATCCCCCAATCAAGCTTCTGAGCCAGCCTTACCTTGAGAGGATTTATGTAGCCAAGCGCCGGATCATCTGTTTCAGTAAATCAAGGACAGGGTTATTACTTGTATCACCCTGATAGTGTGTCTATAGGGCTTAGGAGAAGCTCCGGGCTGCTGCCCCTGTAGGTATGGAGAGAAATCATTGAGGGTGTCTTCTCTCAACTCACACGTATTTACCCTATTAGTACATATTAAGTGTCTGGTGGTGCGTCTGCGGGTAATTAATTGTAAAACAATGCTACATGTTGGATCGGCGTGTGTAGCACTTAGCAGTGAGCGTACGTAATGACTGCCGTGTCCCTTTCTGAGAGATGACTTTTAATAAAGACAGAGTGACTGGTAATCTGCTGTTTACCGCTGCTTGTCACCGTAGCCGCTTCTGTCACTGTTTCCATTTACAGCTTTAATTAGTTTTACCAAGTCCCAGCGTCGGCATAAAACGCGCAATCATTCTCTATCACGCGACCCGCCGTGCATACCTTCATCCACTTACAGCCTGCCCGGCCTTTGCCTCTCTTCTAAATTAATGCCATCATTTGTTTGTTTGCATCACCTGACTCTGGTAATTCTTCCCTGCGTTCGTGCCCGTGTAGTCTTGGCTTTCATCTTATTAATTGGCAAATCTGGGCGCTCCCGGGGACGCCATAAGGTCTGGGCTGGGTACCAAGCCACAAGCTGAGCGCCTACAGATGCCTAACTGATGCGTCAGCGTGGGAACAGAGATGAAGGGGCAGACGTCCCCCTGCTTCATCATACCCCTCATCCCCCTCCTCCCCCAATATGCTCATCACAGCTGGAGCGTTGCTCATGGCAGCAAAAGCAGATACAGAAGATGGTGGTAAGGTGGTGCACAGGTGGATCTCGCTCCATATTGGGGACTGTCTGGAAGTCATGCCGAATGCTAATGAAATTGTGCCTCCAGGGTACATGAGTGGTCTCTGTCCATCGTGTTGCATTATTGTTGCAGGTGTAAAGGGGCTGGATCTACTTGTAAGTGGATGATTGTGATGGCATGCAACTAACAAGACAGGTATGACGTAGCTGTACACCCTCATTTAGATCAGCTTTTAACAGAAGATAATGTCATGCAGATAAATACATTATTATTGAAAAGGCTGTTTTGAAAGTTTCTTAAACCTTGTGCTTCTTTGCTGTATCTTTTTAAAGGATTCTATGTTTGAAACTATGTTGAAGCAAGAAAGTCCCAGATAATTTTACTCTGACTTTAACAGCTTGTGTGTGCTATGTTTTACTGCAGATAGTTTTTTATTTTGAACCTGTAACAATGTAAAGCAGATATTGCCAGGAAGCCGTTGTTGAAGGATGGGTCTTTAAAAACTATATTGGACCCAGGAGCAAGCCCAAAGCCCGTATGTTATTACAACACAGCACTGTTTCTCATTTCACAATGTGAAAGGGGGCATTTCTTAAAGGTACAAAAGTTTGAAAAAATACATTTGAAGGATCAGAGAGAGAGATGGTGGGAAATGTTAATTCTAAACTAAATCACTGCTTTTTGTTTTTGGCACATAGAAACTTTAGTAACATCACAAGTGGACCTCAGGGACAAAAAGTGGAATAATAAAAAATGTTACTCTGAAACAACCTTTGAACATAGCCTGAAACCACTACTTGCGCCGAAGGATTATCAGGGCTAAAGCGAGGAAAGAGAGACATTTTGGCAGAGATGGAAAAATCTCACTGTGATCATATCGGCATATAACCAAACACACCGCTTGAAATATGCAGCATGACCCAGCACAAGGGAGCCTGAGATAAAGAATCGAGATTGAAAACATAGATTATTTTCTCTTTATTTCACCTTCTCCACTCCTTGAGGCCACGGTGTCTGTGTATAACCTTGGGGTTAATTTGGTGTGACTTTGACATTTATGAAATGTATGAACTATGTGGTTTGGACCTACACTCCAAAAGCCAGGGGGTATCAGGAGAGATGGAGATAGAGGTAAAGGCAAGGATAGAGAGAGAGAGAGAGCAGATGGGTCAGCCATCTGGTAGAAGGAGAAGAGAGGAGAAGAGAAGGAAGGGCTGGAGAGAGAGATCCATGGGAAATATATATGAGTAGGAATGAAAACATCAGATTGGCCTGTGTGTGTATGTGTGTGTGTGTCTGTGTGTGTGTTAGATGTTTGCGTTTGATGTTCTAGTCCCAGAGACTCAGGTGTGAATATGGGAAGGAAGTCGAGGAGTGAGATTGTGATGCATGTAGTTGTGGTCCATGGCTTGCATGAGAGTCATCATTTACTCACCCCTATAGCTTTCCAAATTTGTGTTTTCTTTTCTGCAGAACACAATTTCTTGGAGGCTGTTTTCCATACATTGAAGGTAAATGAGGTCAATGCTAAGTTTTTTGCCATTTTTGGGCCACAATAGTTTAATTAGCTTAAATATATTTTTCATGCTAGTAGTTACAAAAGAAACAAATCAAAACATGAGGTTCATGTCTCTGACGCTTTAAAAAAAAGTCAAAGGACAGCAAAGTGTAGCACATTCACAGAAAGTGCCTAAAAAGATCAAAGTAATGATCTTTCTAAAAGACCAGATGTCAGGAAAATAGATAGCAATTTATTCTAGGCAGTTGAAGTCTTGAATACACCTTAAATTGCACCCCTCTTGGCCTGCCTGCCGTGCGAGATAGAGCGCATTAGCAAGGCAGCCCATAAACCCAGAAGAAAATAGGCCTCGTTGGAGAACTTCTACACATGCAATATCTGTAGCAGCTAATTTGTCTAAAATGTTTTCACATGACAAGAACAACAGATCAAGGCTGTCTCATTACAAAGACGTGAGTATCTAACATTTATCAGGACTTTAATGTTTTACGGCTTCCACATTCCATCTGTCTCCATCTCTAAATATTTAGCTAAACAACTGTAAAATCCTTCTCGTATTTAGTGTAGATCGTTCTCCTGGCTCAGTTAATGATGATTACCAGCACTGTTTTCATCATTACCATGAACTGATTGTGTGGCAGATAATATGCAGAAAAAATTGATAGCTATGGAAAATTACCTTTATTACTCATAAGCACGCACAAGCTTTTATCCCACCGTAAAAGATAAAGAAATAAAAAAAATCATGATTTGGTTTGAATTTAAAAGCACCATCCCAGGTAACAGGGAACATTCCCAGAATGTTTTCTCAAAGTTATCAAAACATTTTTGCAGTAACGTTAGTAGAATGTTTTTTTAAGTAGTTAGTTTTTTTACTTTAGTTAGTGGTACGTTTTAAAAATGTTACAGATTTTAGAAAATGTTTGAAAAACAATCTGATAAGGCAAACTTTAATACAATATCTAAAAATCTAGATGTTTTAAACGTTCCTAGAACTTTTAAAATAACATCAAATAACATCATTGTTGTTCCTTAATGGAAATACTAGGGAAATGTTATTACAGTCTAAAATTCCACTGTGATGAGAGTCCAGGAGCTACTGCGGCAGTATGACCATGGCTGGGGGGATTTGACCTGATGACCCTCGGTTCTGCAGCCATCAGCAGGCTCTGGCCCTGTTTGAGAGCCACAAAGGGTCAAGAGGCAGGTCAGCGTGGTTAAGTGTGTTGGAGGCGGTGAGATTTCCTCTAAGCATTCACTAAAGTGAAAGGGGGTGGAGGGAGGGGGTTGTGAAACGTGTTTTCTCTGTTCCTCTCTAACCGGTCAATATTACAACAGCAATTGGTAGAGCAACAGACCCAGTAAGAGCATTATAGCTGTTGGGAAGAGAAGAAAGCAGGAGGAAAATATTTCACAGAGGTCCGCACCGACGCATTTATTATTTACAACCCACCGCTGGAACGCAAATAATCCTCCTCACCCCTCGTTCGCACACACGCACCAAACTTTTTGAATGTGTCACCCTCTCAACAACAAACCATGCCTGGATCAAACGCGTCCGCACGCCCACACGCCAGCACAAATGTGGAGGGAAAGTCAGCGTGTTTGTGTTATTGTCTGGCGCGGTGTAGATGATGCTTAGGACAAGACTTCAAATGGTAAATGTCAGCAAGAGATGAGAGCCAGGAGGCCGTATGGGGAAAAAGCCAGTGTTGTCACTGGCAGCCACAGGTATAGGTGGAAAAAAACAAGACGCTCGTTGGAGACGCAAGACGGGTGACATCAGCAATTTTGTGTCTTGTTTTCTTGGCTGTAAGGTGCCTCAAATCTATCTGTATGTGTCTAGTTGTCATTGTTTCCTTTAGGTAAAGAAAAAGTTCAGCCAAAAATGAACATTCTGTCATCGTTGACGTGTCTTTTGAAACCTATATGACTTTTATTCTGTAGAACACAGGAGTTATTTATAGCCGAAATGCTCTTTTTCCCATACAGTGTAAAAGAATGGTGACCATGGTTGTCGAGCAAGGTTTTCGAGGCAAGATTTTAAGTGCATAACAACTCTGATTTGACAAAGCTATGTTGTAAGCCTTTAGAGGACCTGGACTGGTATTGACTTCTTTGTATAATGCATTTATGGTGTTTTTTTGTCCTTTATAAAGCTTAACATCTTCTGGTCCCCATCCGCGGTCACTGTATGAAAGGAAACAGCATGATGTTCTGCTAAACTTATTCTTTCTATCCCACAAAAGAAAAGTCATACAGATCTGGATCAACACGAGGTAAAGTACACACGACAAGATGCTTGTTTTTGGACGAACTATCCCTTTAAAGGTTGGGTAGGCAATTTTGAAGCAACCTAGTTTTGAAATCATGACATCCCGCCCTCAGTTCAGAGGGCTCGCCAACACCACATCTCCTCCAATAGTACGCTGAGGCATGCAGATACACAGTTTGACAGGCAAGCACGACATCCTATCATTGCATTTGGACCGAATGCAATGATTGGACGAATGTTTTATAGTTCTGTTCCTTCCACAGAAGACATATAAATGTATAAATATATTTAGACCACTTAGTGATTGCTATCAGGATGTGAAAGACTTTCAGCCAGCATAACAAAAATCGAAAAGATCGCCTTCCCTGCCTTTAAATACAGTATCTGATAAAACTAAAACACCTTTGTGCTATTGGGATGACATGCAACAGTGTTTTTCAGTGACTGTGGGATATAAAGGTGATTCTCAGAAGCTGAAGGACGTGGGTCAGTGAAACGGCACCTTCTAAACAACAGTACCTATCATAACCACATCCATGCACAAACACTCACGTACACTCTCACACACAATAGAAATCTTCACAGAAACGCCAAATAGAAAGAAAACAGTCATTCCCGGTGGGTAAATACGTCCTTGCATGCTTTGAGTTCCTTGGTTCTCCTCTGTTTCTATAGCGGAGGAGGGACAGTCTTTTTGATATTGGACTCACGTAGTTTTCTCTCTTCTACTGTCTCTTAAAGGAAATTATTTATTGTGGGCAAAATACGAGAACACTAAGCTGTCATCAATAGTCTATTAGCATAATAAGGAAGTAATGGTGGTGTAAATGGTGACGTTTTCGTAATTGTGGGAATGCTTTTTTGTTTCAGTTATATATGGGGGATAGTTGTCATGATTGTTGTGATGGGCTGCGGACTGAGCACTGCTGAGAGCGAGAGAGAGTGAGTACGTGATGAGGGATTTTAAAACAGGCGTTTTATTATGGGAGAAGAGTGGGAGAGAGGGAGAGAGAGATGCGATAACAGCGTTTTTCCTGTTCATATTTGACTCAGTGCTTGTCATTGAACAGCGACAGACTCATCCAGCCCGGGAAAGAAAGTCCACACATTAAGATCATCGACATTAGAAGGTAAAAATTTCATTTTTATTCTTATGATCACACTCAGACGGGCGCCTGTGGGCTTAGAAACGGACTGAATTTACTGCGAGGTATCAAAGCGCGTTTGAAGACGGAGACTATCCTGTATATTTTAAGATCTCTTTATTGAGTGTCGGATTAAAACATAAACAGTACCTTGAATAGCACAAATAATTTATTTGTGATGCTTACATTTCATTAAGTACATTTCAAAAGTGTCTCTTTCTAAATGATTATTTTGGCTGTAAATGCGTGTGCATGTGCGTAAAAAGGAAACGTGGTCTTTTTTTTGCCAGTTTAAGCTTATATGCATTTATTAATATGTATTTAGTCTGTTGTTTGATAACATTTAGATCAACCAACACAGTCAAGTTGAAGTACTAAAAACACTCTGTTTTGTGCTTTAGTGCATAATAGAAAAAACTCCATTACGCACGAACAGGGTGTAATATTAAGCAGGTTTTCCGTGCAAAGCAGGCGAGCAGCGGTGATATCGTGATATATGTGAACATATGAGTTATTAAATACTGGACTCGGACCTTTCACATGACTGAGCTCGCGCGGAGTTGGAGCAGATGGCGCGCGCGCTTCTGTCTGTCGCTGTTCGGGGAGTCGCGGGGCAGCAGCGGACACGCACACCGACACCCCGGTTTTCTCGGGGCAGATATTAGAGGGTCAGCGCGTCCCTAACGACGCCCATCAGGACCCCGTGGCTTCATTGATGGCACTCATTTGAATAACTAATAATGTTTTTAGGAGCAAAGTGAGTCTGGCTCCGCGTGAGCGCGCGCGCCTGCGGGGCTGGATTGTACGCGCTGCTGCTCGTGCCATGTGTTTCCCCAAATATGTTAATAGCTCGAATGCCCTCATAGTAGGACAGACGTTTGTTTTGTTGTGTTTATTTATAATAGCGATTCCTCGTTGGGAGTGGGTAGATTTGCTCTGTGCATTCATCACTCGTGGGTTTTTGAGTTATGCATGTGATGTGTGCGCGTGGATGTGATTCTGCTGTGGGTTGTGATTGTATCACATTTGTGTCACCGGTTATTTGTGGGTGTCTGGGCTTGTGCGCAAACCGCGTCTGCTGCTTCAAATGTATAGTGTGCTTTGCATCTTATCCTAATAGTGGAGACTGCAGATGGCTGGGACACAGAAGACATGTATAGATTGATTTAACCATATATTCTTTATCTAGTTAGATTTGACTGTTGTCATTCAGTCAGTAAGAAATAAGCTTAGATAAGACATGTAGTGTCAAAGGCAAATTTTAAAATTTTAAGTAACTTAATTAGTTTTTCAGGTAATGTTGGAGTAATTTGAAATATGGGGGTGACACATTAAGACATTGAAATCTATTGTATGAAAGCTGAAGTGGGTAAAGTACTCATATCTCAGCGTAATATGTAGAAACTACTATAAATAATCAATTGAAGGGTTGTTTTGCTCAAAAAGCCTAAACATTGTGGTTTTGTGGTGGTATAATGACATTGCTCATTTTTTTAAATAACCTGTCCAGCCCGACTCGGCTATTGGCTGAGCCAGTGGCAGTTTGGGGAGGAACTATCTGTTTACCTGACCAATGGAAGGTGGATGTTTGAGAAGCCTGTTTGAAAACAGTCATAATTTTCACAGTTTTGCTTGGTGTCGCTAGAGGCACAGCAATTATGCAACTCACCTTAAAGTGAGGGACAAAATAATTTGCATAGCTTGGTTTGATCAGGCTTGTTTTAGGATAATCAGCAGATTGTGAAAGTTGTGCCGGTAACATATGCTGGTGTTACACCATGAAGATATAGTAGCTCTGTGGTTGATGGCTTGTAGTGTTGCATATAACTGTGACACAGGGTTGGGCTAGTTTTTAAATGATACGAATGTGTCACAATAGCTCCAGGTCTCTCAAATCAACTTCTAGGCATCTGCCTCATTACTTGAAAAACAAAAGAGTTTACAGGCCTTTGTCTCTTGCCACAGGCTGAGCCAAGAAAAATAATAGGAAGATGGAGGAAAACCTTACAGAGATACTTGTAAAAAAGCATTTGATAGAGGATCAGAAACGAAACTTTATAATAAAAACACAAAATGTCTGCTGCAGTTTTACAACACAAAAAGCATGCAATGTTTTTAAGACACCCTGACCACATTTCTGCATTTCCTTTGGTCTTTTGATGTGCAGTTGTATTCCTTGATTTTCCTTGATTTTCCCCCACTTTATCCTTCTTTAATTTTTTTTCTGAGTGACTTCTATGGGTTACCAAAATGAATTCCTTTGACGAATTTCGCTATCAAAGGGGCACAGATACCGCAGGAGTTTTTTGTTGTTTGTTTTTAGTGTAAGTGTATGAAGAAAAAAGCTTGATGCACAAAATCCCTTTCAGCTTGGCTAAGCTTCAGCGAGGGGAGGTTCAGTGTTACAAAACGGGCCAGGCAGAAAGCAGCTTGCAGTTTGGGTGAACACTCCTCTGATTTTATTTAACACGACTACAGCAATCTGTGTCAGCAATAAGCTTGTAATTGTTTACACCCAGAGAGCCCCTGCATTTACCAAAGGAAGAAACAGAGACAGAGAGAGAGTAAGAGAAAAGATGAAAAAAAACATGCTGTAATAGACTCTATATGTTGGTTCAAAGACTTGTGTGTGACACAACAGCTTTCTTTGAAAGGAAACTGCAACAGAGAGATACTGCTAAGACTGTCTGACTCGTGGCACTGGGCATACCTTTAATTTACAGCAGTCAGAGTGGTAGAAAAGTGCAAGGACGTGCTAGAAGGACAGGAATCATGAGAAGAAATTAGATAGTGAGGGAGAGAAAAATGGTGTAAATGTGTTTATGTCAGGGCTTTTCGACTCTGGTCCTGGAGGTCCCCTGTCCTGCAAAATTTAGTTCCAGCTCTAATCAAACACACCTGCTTGTAAATTTCAAAGTAATGAAGGTCTCGCGTAGCTCATTCAGGTGTGATTGATTGAGGGCTGGAACTAAACTCTGCAGGACAGTGGGCCTACCGGACTGGATTTTACTGGTCTGTGGTTTATGTTGTAGATCCATAGCTAGATCCATTTTTTCCTTTGAGCGTAATGTAAGATTACAACCTTGGAGAGCAAGCATTTCTATATCCATATAATGAGGAATTTGATCCTCTAAAGAGCTTCTATAGTCAGCAGGCTGTTGTGTAATATAATGTGGACAAGCTCTATCAGATGAAAGGCCCTCAGAGACCAAGTTAAAGAGAGTATTAAAGCTAACGTAGGTCCATCTTTGGCAACTTGAATGAGATTAACATTATGCAATTTGTCTGTATAGACAG
>JAZGTK010004383.1:3144-24739 GCA_036877625.1 Ambastaia sidthimunki | reverse complement strand
TAGCACCAAGTCCTGGAGAAACGTTGTTTCGTTTCAATGTGTATTGCATCAGCTGTATATGTTGAAATGACAATAAAGCTCACTTGAACTTGAACTTGAACTCATGTGTTTCTAAAACACCCAAGTGACCAGCTAACCTATTGTGTGCAACACTTAAAATCATGTCACAATAGCCTACAGGAACTACAATTTGATTGACTTTATTCCAGTCATCAGAAGAATTAGGGGACACCCACTTTCTCATCAGAATTCTATTCTTGAGAAAGTATGTCTGGGGCGCACTCATATTCTCCTGCTCAGGCCGAGCCAATTCAAACAGCGAGGCAAGAGTGGAATCTAATCTTTGAGCAACAATTAATTTGTCAGGACACAAAGACAAATCTATATGATCTTCACAAACCAACAGGTTTAGTATTGGTCTTCTTTTTAAGAACCGGACAGTTTGCAATCAGATGACCTGGGGCCTTACAATAAAAGCAAACCCTGTCACTATTCAAAACAGTAGACTTGTTATTGAACGATTTACAAGGCGACAGCTCCGGTGGATTGGCAGGAATTTTCTCTCGTGATTTCTCTTTAAAAGTGACTTTATGCGTTAAAATAAAGTCATCGGCCAAAATAGCAGCTTTGTGAAGCGTGTCTGCCTTCTGCTCATTTTTATAAGTAGAAAGAGCAGCAGGTAAACATTTTTTGAATTCTTCCATAAGAATTAATTGTCTAACTTGCTCTCTACTTTCAGCTTTTTGAGAGGCGCACCAGCAATCAAACAGAATTTCCTTTTCACAAGCAAACTCAACATAAGTCTGATATGGAAGTGTCTTTGTGTAGTGTCTAAAACGCTGTCTATACGCCTCCGGAACTAACTCGTAGGCTTTCAATATAGCAGCTTTTACGATCTTATAATCAGCAGATTCTTCAATAGACAAAGAAGTATTTGCAAAGTTTCCTTCAAAGTCTTATACCTAGGAGCAATTTTGATTTCATAAGAGTCTTTTGTGCATGATAAAAGCAGTTCTTCAGAAGGAGACTCCCTAAATGTGTCAACCACCGATGTCATTTCAGCGCCTTTAAAAAAAAATACCGAAATAATAGCTCCAACACAGGATTCTCACACAAAATATAACTAAAGTGTTAAACCATTAAATAATTTAAACAAATCTCAATTTACCTGATTAAATAAACAGAATATAAACTGGATTTGGCCACGATATAAAATTAACACAGGAGCTAAAAATTACCAAACAAAATTCAAAAATTACCAGCTCAAATTCACAAACTTTCATAACCCAAAAAAAAAACGTCTTCAGTGGCGTTAGGGGCTTAAGGCGACTTTAAATGCTGAACTTGTGAACACCACGCTCTGACCCAATTACCAGATCAGCTGCAGGTGAACTGAAGCATACCTCCACTCCAAATAACCACTAAAAATAAGAAAGGCAAAATAACAAAGTGGCAGGTCCAAAAACCTACCCGACGACTACAAAATAAATAGGGCAAATACTCACTTTAGACACCAGTAGTTACTCACAAATGCAAAATAATCCAGACAATCACAACAAGGACAGAATGTCCACACGTCTTTTCTCCCACACTAAACAGCTGAATAGTATAATCGTACATTTTTGGACGAGCCCCCAATTATGTTACAGCCACTGCCATAACACAAATGAGGGATGACACAAAGAGCTCAGTCTAGGGGAATTTATTAAAGTAACAAAAGTACCAACAACATAATTAATAGGGTAAACAACAAAAAAAACACTGAAGAGAACTCAATTCCACAAACTGGTCAGCCGCTCAAGTCCCCGCCACTCAAGTGCTTCAGTGTAGCTTCTCTTAAGCACACGCTTTTGGTCCACAGCTGTAGGGAATCTGCTCAATTAAAACACACGACACAAACTTCCAGCCCCTAAAATGATAAAAATACATAAACACATACATACACATGTAACAGGCTGAAATAGCAGCTACACAAGAGGTGATTAAAATAATAAAGGCACAGCATCAATATGAAGAGGAAATCAGGAAACTTGAGGCAGAGGATAAAAGGTTAACGGCCGAGAGAGAAGCTCAAGAAAGGGAAATAGAAGCGGAGAATGCAAGAAAAAGAGCTCAGTTTATCTTAGAAAGTTCTTTTAGGAAAATAAGGTTGGAAGAGAAGAAAAAGGAAGTGGAACAATTGGAAGAACTAAAAAGACATAAAGCAGCACAAGCAAGGCTACAAGTTTATGCTGAAAGTATGGAAGATAATGAGGAAAAAATGCACTCTGCTCCTTCAACAAAAACAAGAACACTATCTCTCTCAACCAAGCATTCCTATTTCTCTCTCTCAACCAAACTTCTCTTAACCAAACCAACCCTCTCATTCTCCTCAAAGGTTTGCAGTCACTCAAGCTCATGTATCTTAGTCAGATGCATTAGCTGCTTCCAATGAAGCCTCTAATGACCTCGTGAAAGCACTCGCTGAAGCTATCACAGCCAATAGGATTCCAATTCCAAATCCTGCTGTTTTCTCAGCAGGACCCATGAAGTATAATGATTGGAAACTGTCCTTCCAGACATTAATTGACTGCAAGACCTTGCCAGCCCAAGAAAAGCTCTTTTTTTCTACGCTAAGTATGTAAGTGGTCCAGCCAAGTTCTGTTGGAACAGAAGCGGCTTACATGGCTGCCTGGAACATACTGGAAGACAGGTTTGGCCATCCATTTGTAGTTGGCAAGTCATATCGTGACAAAATACAGTCATGGCACAAGATTGCTACCAAAGATTGCAAAGACTTCTGGGAATTTGTAGATTTCCTGAGCAGCATTAAATTAGCCATGCCTTATGTTCAAGGTTTACAAGCTCTGAAAGACTGTGTTGAAAATCAAAGGATATCAGCTAAATTGTGGTTGAGTTCACATTGGAATAGAACAGTTACTAAATTCCAAGATGAATACAAAAGATTCCCTGATTTCAAATACTTTGTTGAATTTCTCAACAAGGAAGCTAGAATCGCATGCAATCCTATCACCTCACTGCAAGCAATAAAGCCAGTAGAGCAAGAGAGATTCAAGCAACCTGATCAAGATTATTCCAAGTTTCAACGGAATCGCAACTCAAGCGCTAAGACAATCACTACTAGTTCCAGTGAAAAGACTAGCATCATGTGTGTCTTTTGTAATAGACAGGGCCACACTCTTCATAAGTGTCGCAAGATTGTGGAAAAACCAGTTGAAGAAAGATTGAAATTTGTACAGTCTGAGAAATTGTGCTTTGGCTGTCTTAAGGCTGATCATAACTCTAAGAGATGTACCTCCAGGAGTGTGTGTGTGAAAAATGTGAAAAGTATTATCCAACATGCTTACATCAGGATCAGGTAAATAGAGGCCCAGGACAAAGAGCTAAAATCAATCAAGATCAGTCAAGGGCTAATCAAGACAGAACAACTGAATCACAAAGGATACAAGAGTCTATGCCTGTGACTGAGTGGTTCAAGAAAAGAATGGCATTTATACTTCCATCCATTGTTCCAGTATGTTTCAACTATAACTGAACCAAGGAAGGAGATTTAAGTGTATGCCTTGCTTGATACCCAAAGCGACATTGCTTTCATTTTAAAGGACACAGCTGAGACACTTGATACTAAAAAGGAACCAGTCAAACTCAGGATTTCTACAATAACTTCCAAGATGAAGGTTGTGTCCAGTCACAAACTGAATGGACTACAAGTAACAGGCATTAAGTCTGAAGTAAAAATTCAACTTCCATGACCTATACTAGAGACTATATACCTGCAAATAGATCTCATATACCTACTTGTGAAAGAACTGTCATCTACAAATGCCTAAAGTGAGGAAAAAGTAACGGAAATGCAATCAGGAGAAAAAGATGGCTGATCTGCCACCGGAAAGGATGGAAACTCCTTTTACCTATAGTGTCATGGACTGCTTCTGACCATTCTATGTTAAAGAGGGTAGGAGAGAGCTGAAGAGATATGGACTCCTGTTCACCTGCATGTGTTCACAAGCCGTTCATCCTGAGGTACTAGATGATCTAAGCACTGATGCTTTTCTTAACGCACTGCGTTGTTTGATTGCGATACATGGCAATGTAAGTCAGCTGCATAGTGATCAAGGTACCAACTTTATCGGTGCAAAGGGGGAGTTCCTAGAGTTGATGAAGGAGATGGACCGAGAATGTGTGAAAGTTAGGCTGTACCTTCGCCTGCTTCCACTTACATGGATGGTATCTGGGAGTGACAGATCCGGACTGTAAGGAGTGTAATGATGTCTATTGTAGACCAGTCTGCAGTGAGACTGGATACTTCTTCTTTGAGAACATTCATGTATAAAGTAATGGCGTTTGTCAATAGTCGACCACTGTCCTTAGAACACATCAATGATCCTGTGGGACCAGAACCATTGACGCTGAATCATATACTAACAATGAAGTCAACTATCATTGCACAACCTCCTGGAGAGTTTGTAAGGGAGGATCTCTATCTTCAGAAGAGATGGAAAAGAGTTCAGTTTCTGATGAATGAGTTTTGGACCAGGTGGAGAAAAGAATATCTGTTGAGTTTGCAGCAGAGAAATAAGTCGAATAAGAGCAGGAGAAAAGTTAAGATAAACAATATTCTTCTGCTCCAAGATGACTTAGCACCACGAAATCAGTGGAAGCTAGCCAAAGTGGTAGAAGTCTTCCCAGGGACTGATGAAAGGGTGAGAAGACTTAAACTTCTTGTTAGTGATGCAACACTGGATTGCAAGGGTGCATGCACAAGCCATACACAAAAACAGTGTTATTATTCGAAGCTGATTAAAGGGATAATATTGATGAGTGACTTTACTGTGTATGCTTAAGGTGTACAAAATACCATTTGAATGTTAAGTTCATGATGAGTTACTTGAGTATTCATAATTTCTATTATGGGAGTGTACTTGCTGCCTCAAAGTCTTTTATTTTCTGTAACAAAGAGTGTCTGAGTTGATGATATCTATTTCCAATAGATGGCGCTTGTGTACTTAAACTCTTAGAAAGAATAAATCTTCTCAACAGTAAATCATAAACAACAGTTGAGTGTAGACATCACAATAAGCATTATAAAATAGCCAAAATATAAAATTACACAAATTAAACTAATCAAAAATTTATGAAATGAGTGAGTGCTTAAGTTGTTTTTTTTTATTCTCGTCTTGCTTTGTACATCACTTCCTGTTTTGCCATCCACACGCACTGAAGTAATGATGTTATTGTAAGGATTATGTTGTTTCTCTTTATGAATATAAGACATCCAAGAAAGAAACTTTAAGATGTAAACCCCTCTCTTAGTTCACAAGCAGGCAAAAGTGTTCTATGGTGTTGGTGTCTATGTCTATGTTGATGAGTGCATTAAACATCTGTGAATGGAACCTCAGCCTTCATACAAATCAAAACACAACACAAAATTTTGCGTGTGAGGATCTAAGGATCCTTCAGTAGCATGTTGAGTAATGCAAGTCATGGAGCTCTCATAGTGATTTGTACAGCACATAATTTATACAAGTAATAAGGTATGAGAGGTGCTGCTATATTTTGAATATAGTCAAAGCTGAAATTCTATTTTCTGTGTCAGATTTGCAACAACTTTCAATCTTCTGAACATTCTGAATAGAAACGTGACCTTGTTTTGTGACAAATGTTTCAATCTAATGAATGTGTAGTGTTTGGTCGTGAGGCCACATGGGGGTCAGGAGCCATCTGGATTGTAACAGCCTCAGATATGACTTAGAGAGTGGGGGGTACCCAACACTACCCACCGGGGGGCCAAGGGTCCCAATAAACCATGCCATCCCCAAAGATCTTATCATCTCCTTCACCCTGTTGCTGATCGTAAAATTGGTAATCGGTAAGAAACCTGTGTTTTCCTAATGGTCTTTTGGGATCACTAAGTGGTACTAGGGTAGACTCAGTGTCCCTTTTGCTGATCGTAAACGGGTGATGGGTTAGACAGCCTCCCCAGTTTCAAAAGCATTTCATCAGAGGAACCTGAGATCTTGGGCGAGGAAACATTTGCAGGAGAGCCAGATGTTTAACTAAGACTTCAGTGAAAACCCCTCATATGCTAAGTCGTATCATTAAATAAGCTGTTCTAAATGTATATATTTAAATTTCTTTATTGCATGTCTGTATCCATGCTATGCCACCCTGTTCTAAACACAGGGACTACATTAATCTTATATTCTGTGCTTATATTATGCAATTATAACATCAGTATTGTGTATGTGTGTTAAACCCTGTCATGTTTAGTATTGATTCCGGATCATTGGTGTATGCCACGATACCATAGCTGGCATCTACATCTTTAAATAATAACCCTCACATTATTAATAAACTCTGCAAGCCCCATTCAATATGCAAATAAGGTGTCGGGTTGAAACAAAGGACCTGTTCCCGCTCGACCCGCACACCTTAACATTGGATAATCCCAGGCCGGGGGTGGGGCACCCCAAAGGTTAAGAACGGCCGTTATCCAAACTTTCACTGCCCAAGAGTCAGCAACCTCGCTCCAGTAGTTTGCTGAAAAAGTTCGCTCTTTTTGGGACATTTTTCCGGCAATTACACTTGCGGCGACACTCTGCGATCTCCGCGAAACAATCCGCCAACGGGACAGCATAGCGGACTTCATCATCCTTGACGGACACTTCGACTATCCATTGCACGCACACCCGCATCCGGAACTTCGCACCGCCTCACAAATAGCCAATGCAAGTATCCGTTCATACACTAGTTGATGCTTAAGATATAGAACCCCTTTTAATTAAGGTGACTTAGAGATAGTTGATGGTTTGTGCAGATGTGTTAAGTTGCTTGTGATATTGCCATTCTGTTACTTTTTCTATCTTACCGGCTTTTCTTTATTTGTATTGTCATATTGTATTATTTGTCTATAGTTAGTCTTGTTTGTCTTAGTGTAGTAATAAACCGTTTTGTACCCACTTGTGTTTGTTTCTGTGTTTAACTGCTCACAAACGAACATCACTTAAACTTCATGCTCTGAAGTAGCACTGTCTATCAGTAAGAAGTGTATTTTCTAGTGGCCACGGGAAATGACATTTCTTAGAGTTAAGGTATAATTATGAATGTTTCGGTGGACAAATGCATTAATTAATTATTACTATTGATTCTGCTTAATCAGGCGAAACATATATATACATCTTACAATAATTAGTATAATTAATTACGGTTAATTATACTTATTATTCCCTTTGAGCTAAGGCTTGAATTCCCTCGTTTCAGCGGAAGAGCGATAGTGTTGGAGAGCGGGTTGGAAGAACGCTTTCCAACCTGACTGATACGCTACAAATGATTCTTTCTGTTAAAGGCATGGCAGGTGATGTTCAATTTTCAAAAACTTTTTTTTTGTTGTGCTGGTTGAAACTTTCTTCACATCCTGATAGCAATCAGTAAGTAAAGTGGTCTAAATATATTTATAAATACATTCACCTTCTGTGGAAGGCACAGGACCATAAAATATTCACCCAATAACTGCATTTAGTTTGAATGCAATAATAGCATGTCCTGCTTGTCTGTCAAACTATGTATGCATTTACTGTATGGGAGGTGTGGCTTTGGAGATCACTCTGAAAGGAGGGTGAGATGGTTTTTTTAAAAAAGTTGTGGCTTGCAGATTTAATGTGCCAGAGGAGAACTGGCCCTCACAGTTGAGCCTGGTTTTTCTCAAGGTTTTTATCTCCATTTGTACATCAAGGTTTTGTTCCTTGCTACTGTCTTCCTGTTGCCTTGCTTACTGCTGACATTTAGCTTGACTTAGGGTTTGTAAATTGTTAATATGGCTTTTAATATAATGATCTAACTACAGTCCTAAAGACTTTACTATTTTGTTACTTCTTTTTCTTCCATTCTCTTTCATTATGCAATGTTCAGATATTTTATTATTGCAAATCTCCATGTAAACTGGAACGACATATCTTGCTTAAAATGATACCTGTCATCTATCATGTTAATTCACTAAATTCCAGTCTCAAAAGTACATACTGTTTCAGTAGGCTGTCTGAATACATAACCCTCTCATAGACCACTGAGAGAGGTATGAGCCTTAATTCACATGCAATGACAGGTATTTCTGATGCACATCCATTTATTCAAATGGTCCAAATACATTGTAGTTATCAGTTCACCAATTATAATCTTAGTATACCTATTTATTTTTACTGATATAATCTTATAATGAAGATTAAAATTTGCAATTACTATCATGTATTCTGTGTTGTACATGTCTGATGATTGTTCTGTTTTTATTTTCATTGTATGTTTGTATGTTGTATTGTATTGTACATTACATGTTGTCAAATTAACAGTATAATATCAGTCAACACAATAATAATGGCAAAGACTACATGTAGTAACAATTTTGTCTGTATTCATAATCCCATGAACATTATAAACATGAACAAGCTTTTCACATCAGTGATATACTTTGACTGTAAAACATCACAAAAACTGCAGATTTTGTATTCCAAGTAGTCAATTTTATCTGCTATTTTTTTGACGCCCTTTTTGGTTCTTTTTTCGTGCTGATGTTTTAATGGGTTCTGTGGCACAATTATTGAGAAATGGAGGCTTGTTCTGGACAGAGGAAGGCTCTTCAACATCAATACTGCTCTTGAATATCTCGGATGAGCTGTAGTGAGGGAAAATGTGGTTGTTATACAATATCAAGACTTGTTGCCTTAGCAAAGCTGTAAAAAGATTAGCCTTTTAAGTTACATTATTTAGACACTTAAAAATGATTGAAATGTATCGATTTTACAAAGCATCAATTTTAAGAAGGTTTGACACACACACTGTCCACCTACCTTTGTCTACTTAGACATTATAACAAAAGAATTGAATTTAAATTTTAAATAAGAATTGAATATTAGAATATTATGTAAATAGGAACTTTTGGCTTGTTATACAGGTATGTAAGAATATTTATGCAAATACTGTGCAATGTTGTCCACAATGACCAATAAATGGGATGATACCTCAAAGATGTGTGTGGGCTGCTGTTCTGTCTGCACATCTGTCGAGGTTTGGGTTCAAAAGAAAATGCCTCCTTCAAACTCTCCAACACAGAAGGTGCAACATATGTGAACCCCTAAAAACACATTCATAATAGGTCCAAGTACATATTAATTTTGAAATTGCCAAAACTGTATTTCTGGCCAAAACCACATTGATGAAGTATTTAAAACAAACACAAGTTAAGCTGAGAAAGTATGTTATTGGAGAGTGTTGAGGGAAAGGTTGAGAATTTTCCTATAATCATTTGAGCACACCTTTCTGCACAAAACACAAAAATTAAGCGTTCTTTTTGTAAAGCACTGTCATAATTGCCTCTTATTTAACTGACCACAGCTATACAACTGCAGAGCAATTCGTAATTTGCTCTCAATAAAAGTGACCATTTTAAATGAGCTCTTCTAGGTAGCTATGCTTTTCTCATTTGTTTATTTTTTATGTGATACAAAGAGGCATGTATTGAACTTAACTGCAAACGTGTTGTCAGACGTGTCATTGAGTGTAGTGTCGTCAGGACTGTCCACTGGAGTCTGACGGGTGAAGTGACTGTCAAACTGACTGACATCATCCTCTGATTGCTATAAAAATGCAATAAAGAATTTATAGCAAGTGTTTCCAAGGCATGGCAGAAAATAAAAGCTAGCAGAATTTAGCTTGCTGTTACATGCATCGTTTGCAATACGTTAATGGCAGTACCAGTAGAGGCACATAGGGTGGTTCAATGCTTTTGTTCAGCAAATCATCCCATTTGATGAGTCTGAAGAAAGGGTGTTTCTGAAAAACACAAAAAGTGGAGCCTGTATAGCATCAGTCTGAATATTACAGAACAAAAAGAAAAAACTCTCAATCTCATCTAGAATTATATTGTGTCAACAAATACAAACAAAGAGTAGTGCACGGAGTAGTAGCACAGCTGTGTTTGCTGTAGCCTCTCTCTGTACATGCGACTTATCCAGTACAACACTCTTGTTTATGTGATATATTTTAATCCAAAGATTTGAAAACAAGCTGTCAATATTAAATAACTGATATAGCAGTTACAATAAGGCCCACTGTTTTTTTTATTTGCTCAGCATACAATGTTGCAATGTCCTACAATGTTGCAAACAATATAATTGTGTAGAATCCAATCAAGCAGAGCAACACAAACAGTTAAACAGTGCAGTTTGATGAAATATCAGCACAGGATACCATCTAACTGGATCGGAACTAAATGTGTAATTTACCTGTATGTCTTCACAGTCAGCCTTGCTGGAGCCCAGTCTCTGTGCTGGATTTTTCTTCAGCAGCTATAGAAACGCAAAGAAAAAGTTACTTAATAAAAAATGTGAAAAGAAACATTAACTTTTTTATTTAGTTTATTAGGAGACATTATACCTTTTTGATCATGTCTTTTGCATCAGGTGTGAGGTAGGGTGGCAGATTAAGTTTACCCTTTAGAATCTTATCAATGGTTTTTTTCCTGTTTTCTGCAGTAAAGGGAGGCTGTATAAAAGAAAAGCCATATTAAAGCAAACAAACTATACGTTTCTTTCTTTCTGTAAATGATGATGTTTATATTATATATTATATTATTCGCTCTCCCTCTATTATTTGCTTTGTACAGTGTACATCCACAGATTATGCATTTATGTCCTTTAGTAAGCCTGTCTCTCACCGATCCCGTCATCATGTCAAACATCAGGGCTCCCAGACTCCACCAATCCACAGCTCTGTTGTGCCCTGAACGAGTCAGAATTTCTGGGGCCCTGTGTTACGAGACCCCAAAAGACTTATTAGAGAACCTTAGATAACCACAAAGTCATTATTCTGATTTGTAGTGACAATTTATCACCATTTTCACGGTCATTGTCTTTCTAACATGTAGTTATACTGTATTAGCACGACACAAATCTCTTCACTTTATTACATGTAGTTTAACTACTCTGCTCATGACTCACATGTACTCAATGGTACCACAGAAAGTGTGTGTCACGCTTCCATCATGTATGGATTCCTTACACAGGCCAAAGTCGGTCAGTTTAATGTGTCCTTAACACAGAGAACATAGGGCGTAAACTTGATACAAACTATGATGCATTGTGCAAATAAGCTATATAAATAAGCAAATAAATATATATTCTATACGTGTGGTCTTTTGAATGCAATCTCTTACACTGCATGTTGTTAATAACAGGGGTTTTGACATTCCTGTTTAAACCCTAAAATAAACAAATGCATTAATAATAAAGTCACAAACCTTCATGATTAAGCATGATGTTTTCTGGTTTCAGGTCTCTGTAGATGATTCCACTGGAGTGCAGATGTCCTAAAGCTAAAGTTATCTCACCAAGATAGAAACTGTCAATAGAAAACAAGACAAAATAATGTTAAAACCTCCTGTTTTAACCAAATTACGTCTTGTAGTGCCATATGCAATTACATAAAAAACGTTTTGGATTTTTTCCCAGTTAAACTTGCCATGCAGTGTCTTCCATAAAGATGCCCTCCTTCTCTAGTTGCATGAACAGTTCTCCGCCTGCAACTCAGAGACACGCCTTGATTTACAATCCCCAAAATCATATACTGAAATTCATTGCATAAAAAAAACTACAATTAAATAAACATTACTCTGATGCACTTTTTTTACTGCTTTCTGTGGTTCACGCTTGAAGCCTGATGGTATTTTCCAGTAAGAGTGTTTTACAAAGAGTGCGTTTTATTCACATATTTTATATACTTTACATTCTCTTCACCGACAGAATTGTTGGGTTTTATTATGCTGAAATTCCCATAACTGTAAGTGCTTAAGTCGGTTTCATCGCTATCCTGTTTTGAGCCGAAAAACAGTCTGTACAAACACCTGCTGTAAATGTTTTTAGCAAGTAAATGTTTGCAGTATAACAGCTGTGTAAATGCACTGTCACTGTTTGGTTTCGGAAGAGTGACCAGATTATTATTATTTGTTAAAGCTGCACACCACCTTGTTTTTTTTCTTTCATCCTGTTTAGGCTGCGTAGGGCAGTTTGTCAGGCAAGTTTACAAAGTGTCATAGTGTTTTCCAGTGTTTAGGAGAAAGATGCATACTTAGGATTTATGTGTATGACTTATTACAGATCTGTAAGGTATTGATGGTCTTGGCTAAGGTGTTTTTTGGAAATGTTAAAGTTTTTTTAGACATTAGTTGAATTTTTAGTGAAAATGGCCTTAAACTGATTTCTTTTCAACAGGTACATTCTTGCTTACCACTCAGACACTCAAGTATGAGGTAAAGTTTGCCACCGGTTTGAAAGGCATACCACAGATCTACAATAAATGGATGTCGCACCGTCTCCAGAATCTCCCGCTCCGCACGAGTATGTGCAGTGTCCTTCGCATTGCATATTATTTTTGCCTTTGTGATTGAACAGAGATAGGGAAATTAAAGAATTTGGTTTACAGACAAAAGTGGCAATGTGTAGCATACATGTTCTGTGTGTATTTTAATTAAGACATAAACAAGCATAGCTAGAAACACCTTTTTCAGGACTTTCATAGCAAATATTTTACCAGCCTGAGCACCCTGCACCTTTCGCACCTGAAAGACCTAAAACACACATATTTATTTTTTACAGAATAATTGTAATTATTAGATACTTTAGAACAGGGATCCATATAAATCCATTGCATATATGCACAAGCCTACATACACTCCCACACTTACCTTCCCATATGCTCCTTTGCCCAACACACTAAGCAACTCAAAGCAGTCGGGTCCCACCCTCTCACTGCTTCTGTTGACATTAGCACTAGTGAGCTCCACCTCTTTTGCTGGAACACTTACATAAATATTGTGACATTTTAGTAGAGCATTTTCACACAAATATAAACATTATTACGGTATTTGAATGTATAAGAATAATATGAATTATATTTTGAAAAAATATCTACCTGTCTGTTTCTGTGACTGTGAAGTTGCAATCTTCATCCTTCAAACAGAAGCAGTTTTAGCTCCACAAAATGATACTCTAATATACAGGCAAACAGTCAGCCGTGAGGTTCACAAAACCTATTACACCTCGTATTAGCAAATGTCTTTGGTAATCCAATCACAAGACAAATCGCTGTTCACACCTGATGTTAAATGCACCTCAAATGAGCATCTGATACATATATCACTCAATACAACAGATTTACTACCTGTTGATACAGCAAAAATAGTAAAATACAAAAAAATAAACTTGGCTTCTTCCAAAAATTAATATAATCAAAAATGACATTTCAAGTACAATTACAATTATTTTAGTCATGCAACAGATATTTATAGAGAGGTTTTGTGTGTGTAAATGTATGTGCATTTTCAATTGTTTTATTGGACAGTTATTTTCCCACATAAATGTCAAGTTTATAGCAAAATGGAGTGGTTGACAGGCAAGTAGGCTGTTATTTGATGTTGTTCATAACAATGTAGTCTAATTTTTCCATCGATTGCGTGGAAATCCATTTTGTGACTGGATCACAAAATGTTTTGGACCCCATTCCAGCTGGTCTCTTCACAACCTTATTAATAACTAAGTTAAGTTACATATCACTTACATATCACAAGTTGCAATCACTAGGTAAAGTTACAAAATATAAATATCTTCTGTGTTTTGAAGAAACTCCCCACCCTGAAGAGAGGGTGGGATTGTATGTTTTCAAAGCCAGCTTGCTATTGTTACCTTTTCCACAATTGTCTCACGACCTTTAATATCAGGTGTAAACCTAAGACTTGTTACAGTGTTAGATTTTAGTAAAATGTAGTAGTGTATAATAAGTAATGTATTAAAACTGAATTTGATAAATGTTGACACTAAATAAAATCAGATTTATGATCTCACCTCCACATCACTCAAGTCCTCCAACTCCAGATCAATGGTGAAAACCCCTGCCATCCTACAATTAAGATAACATTATGGATTATATTTTAGTTTGTTTTTTACCAAACCCATTGGTTTGTCTTTTGAAACCTGGAACACACAAGTCGTTTTATGATTTTTCCCAAATTTTTCCCAAATTCACTAAATGTCAAATGAACGTCAACTTTACTGCAATACCCTCTGATTTATATACTGTAGCCATTACAATCTGTTCTCCATAACAGAATGCCAGACAGAATGCAAGACCCCTAGCCAAAATGTTATGTTTAACCAAAAATGTCTTGTGTGTTTAACTCTTTATAACAGCAACAATGTGTGACTCTATTGCTGTTTAAAACCAATAACAAATACAGATCTTGGCATTTATGACCACACCATAGATGGTTTAAGTGGTCTGCCAACAGGAAAAGTCACCTTACTTGCTAAAGTACTAACTAAAGTTAGGTACATACTTGATATATGCTAATATCACCAACTGTACATAGTTCTGAATACTACAGTTCTCGTTCTTACCTGAATTTGTTTTTAGCTGTCACTCGCTCAAACTGACCCAAGCCCAGGGTATCTGCATATTAAAATAACAATTAAGGACCTTTTAAATGTTTTAATATCAATTTAGAAATTAAATAAAGACCAACTACAAGTAAAAACAAAGTTTAAAAGGAAACATAACTCTTTAACTTCCAAATAAGTATAACTAACTGAACAATATAAAAGGTGATTCAGTGGGGGACAAGCATGCACAAACAGTACACTGGTGCCCACTGGGTGTTTTTACTTCTCAATAGGGACTGTGAGCAGTTTGCATTGGTTTTGACAATGTGCAAACCTTATTGAAACTATTATGGTAACTGAAAGACAGACTTTCCAAAATGTTTAGTTCTTCAGTATTCCTCAATTCCACATGAGACAAATTAAGGACAGTTCAAGGGACAGAGACTTATGTATCTTTATTGCCATTTTGTATGTTCAGTACTGATTTCCTATACTGTCTATACTATTCAGACCATGTTACCATGTTATAATGATGAACAGCACTGACACGTGCACATCATTACGAATACGCCTTTTATTATGATCATTATATACCGGCTAGACCAGCCTAACAGCTGAGCGCCAGTTTGGAAGACCAGTCTAAACTGCTAAAACCAACAAACCAGCAAGTTTAAGATGTTTACACCCCTCCTTATCCCACTCAACTCGCCCTCATGACATTGGCCTTTAGGACGGTCACCGGTACTTCACCCTCCTACCTAAAGTCACTCATTCAGATGTATGTCCCCTCCCGCCACCTACGTTCTGTAAACGACTTCTGATTGTTCCCTTACAACGAGGTAGCAAATCACTCTCTATTACATTCACCTATTCTGTTCCTTTCTAGTTAAACAAGCTCCCAGCCTCCACCCGATCTGCAGAGATCACAACCTTAAAGAAACGATTTAAAACATCAGTTTCGCAGACACCTGACCAATCCCTAACGCTCCGATGTTTAACCTCATTTCACGTATGTGTAATAAAAATCTACTGTTTATCCTGTCTCTGGCACCAGAACTATTTCCACTTGTAAATATAGCTTTGTAGACTAGGCTTGGTTCTTAAGCAAAATGTGAAATGTTCTCTTTCTCTTTGTAAGTCGCTTAGGATAAAAGCGTCTGCTAAACGGATAAATGTAAATGTTTCTAGGTAAGGTTTTTTCATTTAGTTACTTGTGTCGTGTGTACCAGTATGTCAATACACATGAACAAACATGACTTCCGTAAACACTTCTGACAATTTAATGTAGATATGCTGAACTGATTTACAAACAAGAGAAATTAAACCTGTACCTGGTAGCCTCCTTATAAACTCGCCGCTGTCACACTGTTTTGTTAGAAGCGACTACGCTCGTTTCACAACTGAACTTTTAGGGACCCGCCGACACCACTGATAAAGACCGTATTATCTGATCCTCCGTTTAGACGGTGTCTTAAACTTAATTACAGTTCTTAGATACTTATATCTGCATATCGAAATGAGTGAAATTGTTCTGTTGAAAAATATTGTCTTTTCTAGACACGATATATTTAAAATCAACTCTAGCTCTCCTTGCTAACTAACGTCGTCCTTCTATGACAGCGCTTAATCGTCTTCTTTGAGTTGTCGGCAGATATCGCGCATTAGGCACACATCGCCATCTACTGTTTAGTGTTCTTGTGTTTAAACTTGGCCCTGGAGGTCCAGAGTCCTTAGCTTCTTTGCCTTAATAGACCTCCCTGGAAGTTTCTAGTCTGCCTAGTATGACCTTGATTGGTTGAGGTGTTTTTGATTGGGGTTGTAGCTAAACCCTGCAGTGCACTGGCCCTGCAGGAGCAGAACTGGACACCCCTTTTCTAAAGTTTGCAACTATTTTTTTTTATCAAAAATGTGTGTAATTTACCATATTGACAGTTTAAAATACTGGTATATCATCCAAAGCAGAAGTATTCCTGTGTCCACCATTCTTGACCAGTTTAAGCCCCAAAAGAACCAGAGCTCTGCATTTTGCCCCTGGTTTGTTGTTTTAATTGTATGAGGTAATTGACTGACCTACATCTGAATCCTGTATTTGTAAGTCATTTTATCTATGGATGATGCTGCTACATTTAAGACACCAGCTTGTTTTTAGGCATTTTCTTTTTTTTGTTGATTTTCTTCATTCTTTACTAAAAATATTAAAATTATTAAAACATTTTAAGTAACACTTTAGTTCTCTTAAATGAATGAAAAAATGTAATATGTAAGCATTAGTATAGTTTCTCTGCAAAAATAATTTCATAGCAAAAATTAACACATTAAAGATGAGAAGAATATGATTGTGTTTCTTTACACTAAGCAGGAGAGGACACAAAATACTGCTGTTGAGGGCTTAACTCAACTAGGCTTTGTCAACTTACTGTTATTGTCAGTGATTTCAAAGTGCCTTACCTTTGACATAGTGGAGTTGCAAATTCTAGTTTGATTTGTTAGTGTTAGAGAACTGCAGTTTGCAATTCCCTTAATTATTGACCACTGCAGAGTTTTGTCATATTTCTGTAACAGTGTAAACAACAACATATAGAATGCAGAGCAATTAATTGTACATATATTAAACTGCATGTATTGTAGTTCATTCTGTTATTTGTATTGTAGGGGAAGTACAGCTAAGGACCCGCAGACCAGATATGATAAACGAAGGCAAAGAGTCTTAGATGTAGTCACAAAGAAAGTTTACTGAAGAATTTTTTTGTTTTGTTTTTACCAGCAGGTCAACTTCACACTCTCAAGGAGTTTGTAGGCCAACCTTTCATTTTACATTCACGTGAACAGTTTTTATACTAACAGAGTCAACTAACTACGTCATCACACAGATCGGTCTTTCTTACCGGATTGGAGGGGATATAGATAATCTCTAGCAATCACCATTCTAGGACATACAGTTCTTGACATTTAGATATATCAGCATTCTGAAGACATACAGTAGTATCCTGTGCTTGTTTTATAGATGTCCAGTATATCAGGAGAGTATGACATCCAGAAATGGTCCCACAGCCGATAGATCACCACTTTGCTGATTCCTGCTTTTCCCTGTAACCATAGACACACACACACGACTCCTCAAGGCTGGGGCATTTTTACTCAAAGCATAGTGATAACATGTTTTCTCCTACAGTCAGAGGTTTAAACATTCTTTAATTACAGTGGAAGAGGTCAGACAGGGGCTTAGGAAGGCACCTGTCTAGCACTATTTCATACAGTATAAAAAGACTTACAGTCAAATGAAAGTATTGGCACCCATGGAATGTTTTTGGTATACACATTTTTATTTATGTGCATTGAAAAAACAAAAAAAAGCAGAAGAAAAAATTTTGTATAAAATTTTATACAAAACTCAAAATGGGGTAGACAAAATTGTTTGCACCCTTTTAAAACTGTTTAAATCATTTTATTTCAAGCATGTGATGCTTGTTTAAACTCACCTGTGGCAAGTAACAGGTGCTGGCAATATAGAAATCACACCTGAAGCCAGTTAGAATGTATAAAAGTTGACTCAGCCTTTGTGTTGTGTGCCTGTGTGTGTCACACCAAGCATGGAGAAGATAAAGAGCCAAGAATTGAGGACCTAAGAAGCAAAAATTTTGAAAAAATATGAACAATCTCAAGGTTACAAGACCATCTCCAGAGATCTTAAAGTTCCTTTGTCCACTGTGCATAATATAATCAAGAAGTTTATAACCCTTGGAATTGTGGCTAATCTTCCTGGATGTGGACGTAAGAGAAAACTTTACGAAAGAATGCAATGCAGAACGATGGATAAATATCCTCAGTCAACTTCCACACAAATTCAGGCTGTCCTGCAGACTCAGGGTGCAAAAGTTTCAGCTCTGACCATTCGTCGTCACCTGAATGAGATGCTGCTGACAAAGAGACATACAAAAGCCAGACTGGAGTTAGCAAAAATGTACCTGAGTGAGCCTCAGAGAGAACATTTTGTGGACAGATGAGACTAAGGTAGAGCGTTTTGGAAAAGCATGTCATTCTACCGTTTACAGAAAACAGAATGAGGCCCACAAAGAACACAGTACCTATAGTCAAACATGGTGGAGGTTCAAAGATGTTTTGGGGTTGTTTTGCTGCCTCCGGATCTAAATCCCATTAAACACCTATAGAGAGATCTCAAAATTGCTATTGCAAGAAGGCATCCTTCATATCTGAGAGACCTGGAGCAGTTTGCAAAAGAAGAGTGGTCCGAAATTCCAGTTGACAGGTGTAAGAAGCTTGTTGATGGTTATAGGCAGGGCCGCATTAATGCAGGGACTTACCTGGGCTTAAGCTAGGGCCTCCGGTGATGGTGGAAAAAAATTAACCGCATTTTATAATAAGTTGACAGTCCCTTTAAAATTACGGAGAAGTGCAAATAGCCTGCCTTGTTGGCAGAAGCTGTTTACGCTCACTTCGCCAACCAACGTGTTATTGAATAGTCAACACTACAAAAGACAATACATGATCAACTGCTCTAGGGATGTAGATGATAAAGCTGTTGACTCGAGTTCGAATCCACCTTTTGCTGAGCTTTCTTTTTTCTCCCTTTTCAAATGTCATATCGGAAAGGCATTTTAATGAAAATGAAGGACATAATCGAAAGAAAGTATCGGGTGTGGTTATAGGTATAGGCAGGGCTTATAAAAGGTGAAAAGGTAGCATCTATTTAATAATTTTAATTAGCATTTGCACGCAATATGTTATTATTGTATACTATTTTAGTACAATACTGAGTAATTGCCACTGATAATTGATAATTGCCACTAAAAATACTGATAATTGCCACTATTTGCAATAAGTAGTATAAATAGCAGAAAATCCTGCTATTTAACAGCGTAAGCCGTTTACACTTTTACACTTACACTTTTACACTTAGTAAATAGCAACAAAACCAAGACAGTTGAACTTTTCTGATGTCATAAGGGACTTTTCATCCTGAAAAAGCTGAAGGAAACGTTTGTAAAGTACTCCTTATGATCTGATTAATTTATAGCATTAATAGAAACATATTCAGACTGTAACATTTTTGTATATTGTTTATATCAAATTATAAATGAAACAGTGTTTTTTTTTTTATATGAACATTTATTGCATTTATTTCTAAAAAAACAAAAGGCTAATTTGTTTGCAAGATGGAGCTGATGTAGACAGTAGTTCTAAATAGCCTGTGCAAAATATGTAGGACTATGTACTATGTACATAGTTCGTGCAATGATTTTTGTGTATATTGTACTTAAATCTTGATGACTTACTGGTTTCGATATTTTGTTATGGCTTTTGTTCCAGCAAAATAAAAGGCTGATAACTTGTACTTTGTGATTATTAAGACTGTGTGAATGTAGGCTGTAATTCTGGTGGATGAAGGACCTCACAAGAGGTAAAGCCCAGGGGCCCCTTACAGTGTTAATGCGGCCCTGGTTATAGGAAGCGATTGGTTTCAGTTATTTTTTCCAAAGGGTGTTCAACCAAATATTAAGTTAAGGGTGCCAACAATTTTGTCTGGCCCATTTTTTTAGTTTTGTGTAAAATTGTCAATTTTTGCTTTTCTGTTCTGCTTTTTTTGTGTTTTTCCAATGCACAGAAGAAATAAACGTGTTTACCAAAAACATTTGTAATTGCAACAATTTCTGAGAGAAATGGGTGCCAATACTTTCGTCCATGACTGTTTGTGCTACACGAATCCTGGCATACCAACTTAGAAATATTACTACTTAATCTTAAGTATATAACTGTTCTTAAAATAATCACAAGAAGTTGAATACTGATTACTGTATTATGAATAATCTTAAACATAAATGCTGAATAGTTTATTGATTACTACATATACGGATATAATTGACACAAGGTGGAGCAAGAGAGAACCACCCCTACAGTATCCACCTATTTCAACTGCTTTTTGGCATTGCACAAAATGCATAATGCATGTTCTTTACAGTGGAAGCAGGAAGCAATGTACCACTCTAGATTGTATTTTAGTTATTTTAAACATTTCTACATTTAAAGTACCATAAATAGTTTTCATAAACCATTTTTTTTTGGGTAACAATTTTAGATTTTAATTTTAGGACCATTATTTTACATGGTTAACTATTAATGCAACAGGATAAGGAGTGGGCCATGGCTTCTGCTTAGACTCTGGCCCTGCATGCAACTTACCATATCTAAGCATTAACTACCACATATAGAATTATAAAAACATCACCTTTCAAAGCTAAGATGTGATTAACAAGTCTGCACAGTCGCTGAATATAAATTAACTGGTGCACTGTCATTTTGTTGTGACTTGTTCCAAACTTATAAACTTATGGGTAATTATGAAGTAGAAATTTTGCATCTGTGTCAGTAAAACTGTCAAGCAAAGCATATATCAAATGTCTCTCATACGGTTTTACAGTTACTAATTACAGGCTATCTTAGCCTGTAATTTAAGGCTTAGATAGACAGGCTAACTTATCAAGTTCAAGTTTATTTATAAAGCGCTTTTCACAATTGTACATTGTTGCAAAGCAGCTGTACAAAAGACAAAAATATCCAAGGATATTTACACTGAATTTTGAAACTTAAATAAATCTAAAAAAGCACACACAAACATAATCAATGTATACACAAACACATACACAAATACATAATTGCAATATTATTTCTAATATTACAGTGATTCCTGGGTGGGGTGTGTAACCTAGGGTCAGCAGACTCCCTTTAAGCAAGCCAACGGGGCGACAGTGGCAAGGAACCCAAACTCCAGTAATAAGTTACTGGAGAAAAAACCTTGTGAGAAACCTGGCTAGGCAGGGATGGCCAGTTCTCCTCTGACAAGTTAAAGCTGCAGTCTGTAACCATGACGATGATTGGTAAATGAAAAGCTAAATGATTTAATGATAAAACTGTCTAAATGGATAATGCCATGATGTTTGTGGTTCTGAATATGAGAAATTAACATGGAGGCGTTAAGTAACATAAGTTACTGATAGCAGCTCTAACAACAATCTGCTGTTACATGACTGGCTATGTACTGATGCTTAAAGGTGTAGTTTGGTTTGAATAAAATCATATAATACCAAAAATCGAAATAGCAGACAGATGGATGTAAAAATGTACACTAGGTGGGCCAGATTGTGGATCTTCTGGAACGC
>JAZGTK010004382.1:0-24740 GCA_036877625.1 Ambastaia sidthimunki | reverse complement strand
ACAGCTATTTATTCACTGATCTCAGATTAACCAAGACCTGCCCTACATACAGTATTTAAATACAGAGTTTCATTTTGAAACACGCCTGATCACAGAAACAAATTGAGTTTTACAAATTCTCATTGATGTAGCTGAAGTAGCCACTAAGCAGTTAACTGCTTAGTTAAACTAGTAATACAACTGGTGATCAGGTGTGTTTTTGTGTTCTAAACTGAGTCAGATAGTGTGTAACAGATTGTGAAAAACTTAAATCTGCACTACAACTGCAATTCACAAGGGGGCAGTAGAGCTCTACCGGACTTGACCTGGTGATGCGCAAACAGTGATACTGCCACACTTCAGAAGAGGGCTGGAGGAATAATGTCACTAGTAACTTAAAAAATGGCTGGTATTCTGGAAATAGCCAGTCTGCATGAAAAGAAAAAATAGAAGAGGCCTGTATCACTGCTTTCCCATGGCACTCATCTGACCTCAGACCGCATAGTTTAAGTCGAAAACAACAGTCACAGCTCCATATGACAAAAACAGAAAGTGATGAACTTCCTTACTTTAACCTTAACTAGTTCTCTAGTATTTTAAACTGAGGCTTTGGGTACAATTGTAGCATGTTAATGCACTAATCAACAGTTAAACAACAGTCACTGTAACACAAAAGTGAATACACATATATGTGACATCATGATATATTTAAAGACATGTCAATAATTTGTTACGTCAATATAATTATGTCCATAATAAGTTAAGATCTATAATGTTGATTGCTACATAATGTCTTTACAATGGAAGTTATAATTAAAGCTCTAAAGCAAGAATACATGTTCAGCACACACTGTTTTAAAAGTGCATTCTTTCATAAGATACACACAGATACCAGAAAGGATCAGTAATGCTCACATAAAAGCTCAAAAGAATTCTTTGTATGATTTTACAAAAGCGTGCTTTTCAACCCTGTGGAATGCCTTGCTCCATATACTTCCATTATAAATACATTACTGTAAACACAATTTTTGTTTGTTTTAACAAACTCAGCAATGAGTCAAAGTTGTTTTCTGTGAAAAATGGACAGCATACACAGATGCTGTTAATAGGGCTTAACATTCTGTTAATATATGCACCAATGAGTACAGGCATCTAGAAGAGCATACTGTATATTGTCTGGCAGCGTTATGCAGATTTAGATAAAAAGGTCAAAAGTTTAAGGTTAGACTAAATCAAGCTGCACATTCCTGTTGGAAAAACCAGCTTAAGCTGATATGTAGCTCTGTTTGGGAAGTTCTAACTTGTCATGAGCTGGTAGACCATCTTAAACCAGAACAAACATGGTACAGTACCAGCTGGTCAAGCTGAATTTTGGAACATGGTGGCTGGTAAACTAGCCAATTACCAACTTGAACCAGCTAACAGCTTTCTTAAACCAGCTAGCGACCTACAAACAAGCATGTACCAAAACAGCTAGAATTTCCAGCTGGGAATTTTCTATGTCTATGGTGTTTCCAGCATTTCCACTCACCTCTAATGGTGGCTCCAAATTAGGAGGAGGATCAGGGTCTGCTTTAATGTGATTTTCAGAATCTCTTCGTATGTCTGCTGGTGGGCTATCTGTGGGATAAACAGGTCCTGAAAGGTCCTCAGAGTCCCTGGAGATCCAAGGCGACCCCCCAGGCCCACCCATGTCTCCAAGCCCCAGAGGTGGCATGTGTCCTCGGGGTATTCCAGAATCTCCACCCACGGCTTCCAGCTCCAGCTCCAACTCGGCCTCTAGCTCCGCCTCCTCCTTGGCCTCTTTGTTGCTTTCCTCCAGGTGCTTCATGAGCACAGCGATCACAACATTGACCAGGACAAACTGAGCCGTCAGTACAAATGACACAAAATAAATGGGGGACACAACCGTGTTGTAGCAGATGCCCGAGTCCTGGGAGCAGTCTCGCAATGTGTCCTATGATGGGGACACACAGAGTACAAAAACGATGGTTGCTAATGGCCGTACACAGACAGCGTGCAAAGCATTTGAAATAAAACAGCATGCATCATTGAAATTCAGCTACATGACTCTACAGTACGTCCTACCTTCATGATGCCATTCCAGTTGTCTCCTGTGGATACACGGAAAAGCAGGAGGAAAGCCATTCCGAAGTTCTTGAACGTGGCGTAACGGCCGAGACCTTCGCAGGGGTGCAACTCGTCACATACTGGGACACAAACAAAGGTCAGAGGTCAGATGTGCGGTTGATGTCTGAATTTAAATAATCACTGTGGGTTGTCTGAACGGTTAGTCAACGAGTTGGTCTTAGGGTTAGTGCTTTATTTAAAGAGATGGGAGTTTAATGCACACATGAAGCACAGCATACAGATGAGAGATTTACTTACTCAAACATGTTCTGAGGGCAGAAAGGAAAATAATTGGTTTACAAAAATGACCAATAAAATCACAGAGGAGATCAGAGACTTTCTGGAGCGAATCCCTGGCGGGAAATACTTCCTAGTTAGGTGAGTGCATTTACTGTATATTGTCTTAATGTGTTTTCATAATTCAACTGTTCAGTAAGTCTAGTGAGTGCTAGATCGGGTTATATTAGATACATATTGGGCTGCGATTTCTGAGGCAATAATTGACACATACTATTGATTCTGCCCCACATTTTTTTATCATGTAGATTAGGGAACCAACTGTTTTATCAGTAGTCAGAAAAAAACATTCATAAAATTTAAAGAGTGTAACAGGATTTTCGAGGGCTAAATTTATGTGTAATTATTAATAGAAAAAACAGGATTGATGAATTAATCAACCTCACTAATCAACCAGTATTTTGGTGACTAGTTGACCGTGCTGCCATCAATTACAGTTGGGAAAAGTTGGGAAAATCTCTAGTTGGGAAAGTTGGGAAAATCTTTAGTTGGGAAAATCTCTACAGTTGGGAAAATCTCTAGTTGGGAAGAGACAGAAAATGTTGTAGACGGTCAATCTTAGTTCAGCTAGTGGATTCAATATATTATATATTGTGACACTTGGAGGGTATTGTAATGCTGGATGTGAATTATGAATCTCAGCGTTTATTTTCAGACGGCTGATTGGAAATGGAAATGACATCAGGCCTGGTATTGTGCTGAGCTGAAATGAATCATTTCTGTCTGTATTCAGTGAACCTGAGCCAAAAGCGCCGACACACAGTCTTCAGAAAATCTGCTGCAGGTATTTAAGGGCGTGACCTCACACATGAGGTTTGAAAACAGTCTAAAATGTGTGAGGGTGATCTCAAATTACAACAAATGAATGGACAGTAATAAATGTTGGAGCATTAGAAGATTACAGCATCAGTAGCATAATCACCCTCTTAAAGAAAGTGAAATCACAACAGAATAAATGAAACTAATCAGGTGGTACAGTCACATACTCGTATACATAATATTTTACTTGATGCATTTTAATGTAAGAAAATAAAACATTTAGTATAACTGTATTAACTTTAACTCTTGTAGAAGTTAACTTGCATTTCATTTTTTATGAAAAGTAACACGTTTAAAAAACAGGTGGATCACAGACACCTGTTAAACTAATTTAGAATTCAGTGCAAATGAGGATCTAAGGTGTGTGTAGGCACGTGTGTGTGTGTGTGTGTGTGTGTGAGAGAGAGAGAGTGAGGGAGCATTTGTGTGCCTGAGTGAATTGGACCATGTGGAAAAATGGTCTTATGTGTGTGTGTGTTTGTTGTGCTTACTCAGATCACCAAACAGCTCTACTCCCAGTGCTGCAAAGATGAAGAAGAGCAACATGAACAGAAGCCCCAGATTCCCCACCTGTAGAGAGAGAGCGAGAGAGAGAGAGAGAGAGAGCGAGAGAGAGAGAGAGAGAGAGAGAGCAAGAGAGAGAGAGAGAGAGAGAGAGAGAGAGAGAGAAAGAGAGAGAGGCCAAAAGAGTTGGTCACAGAGCACAAGGGAAAGTGACAGAACAGACCCAGAATACCACCTGTGACAAAGCAATAAGTCAGTGTAAGAAAATGACGTGTGTTTTCACCAGATTGGATAAAAATCAAAACTATGCTGGAGTGTCGTGGCATATGTTTCAGACACTCGTCGAGCCGTGGTGCTCATATAGGAGATTTGGGTTTGAATCTATAATCTGTGTTCTTATTTCCCCTCTCACTCTCATGTCCTTACAAATAATGGCAGGAGCCCCAAAATAATTAATATTACACACAATCATAGTTGCAAGGTGCTAATATTCAGCACAACACCACACAACTGTTCGATAAACACACAGTATCCAATAGCTTACATTACAGACAGTCATTTTTGTCTATTTTTGCCCGCTAACCAAAATATTTCTGCACAAACAGAAAGCAGGATCAATTATTGCGTGTTACAGAGCAATACATGAACTGACAGCCTGAGTAGTGAAGTAAAACGTCCCACTGCTGTTAAATTTCAGCTCGTTTGGAATCTCGCTCGTCCAATCAGATCCGAGATCCAAAACTTGCTGTTGTACAAGTCATATCCTTCAATTAAAAAAAAACGAATTAAAAAACTGTAGCCTACAGCCAACACCTGGCTGGAAAAGAAGAAATATAATCCAAGCACACTGATCACACACAACTTTAATAAAAAAGGAGAAGCAGATTGGATGTGTTGACAAATCCAATTTCATTGGAATCTTTTTTCCAAGTCTGGCTGTTTTCCCACCTTAATCACTCCTAAGTGCACTATTCAACTGGACAGACTCATGGTGACTCAGGACGGGGGATTAAGCTCACACAATCTGGCAGGATATCTCGGAACGCTGTTCCGGATCACCTCTCCCAAATTGCGGAAGGGAGGATCAATGGCCCAGAACTACAGAGGGCAACTTTAACACAGAAGAACAGACTGTGAGTACAAGACTGGGACAGATAGCGTGAAAGGGCGTCAGGATGCGATGCAGAGACCTGGAGACCAAACATGATGTAATTGAATTAGTGACAATCAGTGAGAGGTAGAATTATACGTATAATTATCTATGTGCATATCTGAGCAGTGCTAAAGGAGTCCAGCGGTGCTGTGTATTTTCAAATCAAAGCCCTGCAGGCACTAATGGAGCCCTGATGCTTTCAAAGAACGTGTGTGCTGGAGATTTTTGTCTTTGGCTTCTATTTGCTGTTCCCCAAACAGTCCATCTGCACCACTGCGGCCCCTTCATGGCAGATTGACTATGTAAATGAGGCCTGTGGAGAGCGCAGGGGCCCCGGGAGAACAGAGCACGGGGCCGGCGAGTGCTCTCACAGCGCTGGATGCGATGGATGAGTGAGGGACGAAACATTATGAGAGACAGACAGAGAGAGGAGAAAAGTTTTGAGTGGTACCTGAGGCAGGGCCTGGATCACGGTGTCAAGCAGAGCTCGCATTCCCACAGCCATCTTGAGCAACTTCAACACTGAAATGAGAAGACAGCCCACTTCATCTGATTCTTATGATCTTTAATACATATATGTGAAAGGGGTGTTGCAATATACCGGTATTGGCAATAACCATGGCAACTATGATTATTGATACCATGTTAATGCTACACATGATAATATCATAAATAATTCTATGTCAGTTATCTGGTTGACACTCCAACACAGTAGGTGGTGCTATTGCACCCATTTAACAACACAATTAACACAATGGTATTGTGTGATTCGTTGTCAATGAAAGAGAAAACATAATAAATGATGAATTTAAATGATTTAATTTAATAATGCTATCAGGGGTGCTCATCTTGACCAGGACTCCCTGGTAGAAGAGATACTGTATCTCAATGAGATCTTTCTGGTTAACAGATATTGAGATTTGGCCATGATAATTATGAAGGGAAAATTTTATATTGTGACAGCCCTAACTAATATACTGGTACAACATCAGAATTTCAAAGATGCTATTTTAAGACACTTTATTTGAACAAAATTAACGGAGTTATTTGAATATTAAGTGGTACCACTGCTTCCTTAAAGTAGCTTTAAAAGAGGCATATCCCGGAAAACAGGATTTTCCCAGCTTTCTTAAAATATACAACTTTTAACTTTTCAAAGACAACTTTCAAAGCTCTCTCCCCAGTCCACACGGCCCATTTATAAAAACTAAGCTGCTAAACTAAACTCATCAGCAGATCCACACCGAATCTTCACAAAACTCAGCAGAAATCTCTGCAGATTTCTGCACAATCGGGAGGTCCATCACTTTGAGAGTTCTGCAAATGACACTGCTGGCAAATTTGCAAATGCTTTCAGCTACAAATAAGAGCGTAGCACCATCAGCTTGATGGAATACGTTGTACCTTTTTAATTCTGCAGATGTTCTGTTCAATAAAATTAGAGCAGAAAATGTGTCAAATAATGCATTGATTCCATATGGGCCTGATCATTAAACATGGTACTGATGTCACAACTGTGAGCACATTAACATACGACCACCCACATGAACACATTCAGTATTTATCAAAACAGAGAAGTGGCAGTGTGCGCTATTATACCAGTACAGAACTCATTTAAATACAGTCTAATGTCTTAATCCTGTGGGGCTGAAAAAATACAAAAATGTAAAACTAAATTATGACCATTTCTGAAGCAGGACACTGGTTTCTTTAGAAGTGGCTGGTGGAATCTAATTCTGCTGTAATTTTCGCAGTGGTCAGATCACAGAGCGTGTTATTATTGAGGTCGTGCACTACACAGGAAGTTTTAATGATGTTGATGACACAGCCGTTCAACCATGGACGAGATGGTGCAGAGGAGGTTTGGTTAAATGCATTGCAGTAAGAGGATGATGGCTGTGACTTTCATTAAAGGAATGTCTGAATGAATGCAGGAGGAAACAGACACACACACACGAAACCTCACTAGCGTACAGACATCTGAGCAGGTGTGTTTGCTTGGGCATCTCTGTTCAGGGAATAATCAATAAAGACTCGCCCAGCAGCTCTTCCATTAGTAGAAAAATAATCGTTCCAAGCCGACAAGCGTCCCAGCTTCCCACTCTGTGTGTGCTGAAGCTCATGCCTTTGTGTGTGTGTGCGTGTGTGTGTAATGGGGAGAGTGGTTGTGTGAAGTGAATTTCTCATTATAGCCATCTGGACTCTTTCTACACAGACTACGGCTTCTGCTGAGCAGTCTGTGAGACAACAGAGATCCCGAGGGTGACATGCACAGCCCAGCCTGATCCGCCGTGGAACAGGAGAACGCTGAGAAGTGTTTTCTTCTGCAGGAGAGAGAAACGTAGAGAAGAGGTGCGGGAGATGAGAGAGGAGAGGATACAAACCTCGAGCGATCCTCAGCACCCTCATGATGCGAATAATGGTGGGGTTTATGGGAAGGGAAGCATTGACCTCGATTTCCTCCAGAGTTATGCCCATTATAGACAACAGCACGATGGCAAGATCCAGCTGGTTCCACCTGCAGAAAGACACTTGTTATGCAACACATCCTGTCAGAATGATCTTTTAATTCTTTTTTACAAGATTAGTACGCATGAATGTTGAAGAGTGTTCCTGTAGCTTAGCTGGTGCCCAGAAAGCACCTGTACTGACAATGTATAACTTGAATGTACTGTAAGCGTCTGTCAAATGCCTAAAGTGTCAAACTAATATTGACCACAAGAAAGTTTAAATTGTTAATGCTGACAGTACGATTTGTTTTGTGTGTATTTTGTGTACTGATAATCAAAACAAACACCATTTTTGCATCTTATTAATGAGGCAACGGCCTTGTGAAACCAAAAGTATCCCATAATTCTCTGCGGCAGCCCAAGAACACTGAAATATAGATAGACATTCATTACACACCTAATATGAAAATTGCCCAAGGCGTTTCTTTCTTACCGATATCACTGATTGGCAGGAATACTCATTATATTAACTTTCTAGCTCATAAATTAAAACTTCTGAGGACTTGATATCCATAAAAGTACAGCATGCAAAATGTGTAAAACAAAATTTTGAAACAAAACACAAGGGCTAAAAAGTCCCCGAAAGCATTGAAAATTGATAATGAAATTTGAGCAAGCAACTTCATCGTGACCTTGAATGGTACTTCTATTTCCATCAGGTTTCTCAGCATGTTCATTGTCTAAATATGGCTTTAAAACTTTGTGTCTAACTTTAAATAACTCCCCCTGAGGGTCAAATATTATACTGTCATGGGCGAGGTAGAGCCCAGAGCCTGATTTAGGACACCTTAATTGTCTGTGGCCTGCAGCCATGAGAGGTGTTTCATTAGATATGTGGGGGAATTGAAGTCAAATGATTGCACCAAAGCACTTTTTTCCCACAGGTTTCGTCCACTAAGGGGCCCCAGCGATTTAAGTAGAATTCTGTCTTCCACTGCCTGCAGACTTGGACCGGGTTGTAAGCAAAAACTGATCAAAATAACAGGAAAACCATTTCCAATGTTGTAAATCAATAAACACTTAAAATTTAAACTCTTATACCTTCATCTCATGAGCACCATGTTCTGAAAGATTAAACAGTGGATTCAAAGTGTGAGAGTGTGTAAAATTGTGTGTGAGAGTGTAAGAGTGTGTGTGAGTGTGTAAGAATGTGTGAGTGTGTGAGTGTGTAAGAGTGCGTGTGAGTGTGTGAGAATGTGTGAGAGTGTAAAAATGTGTATGAGTGTGTAAGAGTGCGTGTAAGTGTGTAAGAATGTGTAAGAGTGTGTGTGAGTGTGTAAGAATGTGTGTGAGTGTGTAAGAATGTGTGAGAGTGTGTGTGAGTGTGTGAGAGCGTGTAAGAGTGTGTGATTGTGTGTGTGGGGGTGTAATTTTCAAATCTTATCAATTATTTTTTGTGTGAGAGTTCTCTCATTATTATGTTAATAGTTGCATAGCTGCCTTACATTTGGATTAGTGGATCTGGGAATACTTTGACATGATACGCTCTTTATTAGGCCATTGAAAAAACAGGGTGATTACATGAGAACTTTTAACAGCCTATCAATTACAGAAAGGGAAGCTTACACTAGACCTAATCCTCACAATGACTGATTATTCATGACTAATTAAACGAATAATTAATCAGTCCGTGTATATAGACAGAACAGATGCTACATTTTGTCTTTATATACGTTATGACATTGTGCTAAATACTCGTAATATCAGGTATTTGGCACTTATTTGTCACTAATTTAGGAAGAATGCATATCAGTTAGGGTTTTGTTTCTCATCGGTAAAAACCCAGACTGTGTGGTTATGAATTAAGCGTTAATATCTCTTGCTGGATACCTCAAGAGGGTGGATTTTTTACCAAACCACAAATGATATAAATCTGGTCCTTGTTTTCCACCACAGACGCCAGCTCATTCAGCCCTCAATGTTCTTCTCACAGTCTGAGGCAAACCAAGGAATCTCAAAGCTGTGATATCACATTTAAGGGATGTGGCCTTAGGGCTACTAACAGACCCCATTGCATCACAAAGAACCATCTACAGGCATCAGTGAACATCCATCGAAATGACTTTACTGTTTTTTTTAACTGGGAGCAACTAAGAGGAGCAACTTTGAAGGCCCACATCTCCTACCTGTCCTTGAAGAACCGGCGAAACCCAAAGGCAACGAGCTTGAAGACGGACTCCAGCACAAATATGACAGTGAAAATGTAGTTACAGATCTTCAGAGCCTCATCCAGAACCTGAGAGAAAATAACAGTAAAATAATACACAAAGTGAGAAACCTTCAAACCAAACTTAACAGGCATCTTGATCTTTGTGTCCAGTCATCTGGATGGACATTTAAAAAGTTTCAAAAAGTTCTTATAGTTTAACAAAACTGTTAAAACATTTCTGTTAACTGAAATCAAACAAAATACAGGCATAAATATGACAAAATACATTTGAAAAACTTGACCTAAAAGACCTAAAAGAAAATTATTGCCTTAAGAGAAATGTTGCCTTAGCAATAAATCTTTAAGCTAATGCAATTAATAAATTAATTAAGCTAAACTAAAAACTATAAAAACTGTCTAAAACAAGCACCTACAAACCTCCAAATCAATACACAAACTGTGGTCTGTGGATGATGACAATACTTCACTCCACAATCAATCAGTGGAAAAGATGATGAGCTATAAGTAGGCAGATTAGCCCAGGGGACACACTAGTCATTAGCTGGCATTTTCAGGGTCTGACAGTGTTGGCGGACGCTGCCTGGGGTCCGCCTTTCCTCGAGCGCCACACAGTAATTAAGGCCAGGCTTAGCCTGACAACGCACCAGAAAATCAATTGATTTTGTTCACCCAATGAGTGTGTAAGTGGTCAAAGCCTAACAATCCCCACTGCTCCACTTCCTCCAAGATTCAGCCGGCCGCCAGGGCTCTAATTAAAACAGCCCGCTATTTATAGACACGTGTGAGGTCATGGACCTCCATTAGTGATGGGTGCAAGCCCTAGGAACCATCCCAACAGAGCTGTCTGATGGGGACAATAAACAGCAGCTCTAAGTGGAGGAGATGCCATCAAACAAAACTCAAAACAAAACCCAAACAAAACCACCTTCAATGCTTCAATACACCTTCAATTTCTTCCCATCATTGCATGTGTCTTTCCCACAATGCATTGCAAAGATCTCCTAGATTAAAACACTAGGATGGCAGGTGAGCAAAAGTGGTTGCCAAATAATTGTATAGTTAAAATTTACACACAGTAATTGTGTTTATGCTGTTTTGGGTATCGCAGCATTAGCTCAGTAGCATGGTAACGTCAAACTCTCCCACGCAGGGCGCCATTTTTGTGCCACCCAGAGTTGCTAACTTTGTAGAGCGCTCCAAATTGTGGGGCTCAGAAATGCTGCTTTTAGATGTATGGATGTAGACAGTAGGAAACTTGATAAGTTTTGGAACAGATCTCTGATTTGCTAACTCATGTTATTGTTTTGAGTTCTCTATTGAATATTCATGAATTGTCTCTGTGGCCCCTGTTGTTATTATGCACAGGGAAGCGTGAATAAAAATATGGAAAATATGAATACATCTCAGTTTATGCATTATGGTGTGGTTTATTTTGGTGAAGCATTGCTCTCATAAAAATATTACCCATGCAGCAGTACAAAATGTCTTGGTGCAGAACACTGAAAGTGCAAATAAGTATTATAATATAACCAAATTATATACTGGCTGCTCTGAAATAATCAAGATACAGTACAGCACATACATAAACATTCAGCAGTTTGATCAGCAAATATTATCCAGAGCTATAAAAGTTAGACAGATGTGATTTGATCAGTAAAATTGTATGCAGCTACATAAGCAGTGACTTCATTCTCCTAATGGAATATCAACAAGCACTCCAGGAAGTTCTACCTTGGGTTGCTGGTAGTGTTCCATGGACATGGTGATGACGTTCAGTCCGATGACAATCGTGATGAAGAGGTCCAGATAGTGGCTGGTGCACATCTTGTGGATGAGAAGCCGTGTGGGTGAGTAATCGGAGTAATAGGGTTTACTCTGGGCTTCTGAGGAACCACGGGAACAGGAAGGAAGCATGAAATAACCATACTGAAACAAACAGTGATTTATACACATTCATACCCACACTGAGGAAGAAACGGAAAGAGGAACCAGTGGAAACAGAAGAAGCTGAGATAGATTATACATGTACCCTACACAGAGAATGAGAGAGATAAAGGAATAGTTCACTCAAAAATAAAAATTCCAAGGGCAGGATTTTTTATTTTATAGGCAAACTGTTCCTTTAATCATTGTTATGATCATGTGATCAGTCCTGAATAGCAGATCAAAAGCAGAGACTCCCAAATTGAGGCCACAGTGCCTGTGATCTGCTCTTTCACAGACAAATATCAACACAACAAAATCTCCCATTGCATTATGGGTATTGTTGTGAGCATCCCGAGACATGAACAAAACTCCTTTCAAAGGAATTCCAAATATGATGTGTACACACAGAAAATGCCAGTTCTGCTATCTGATCCACTTCTAATCTAGACGTTCAGTTCACTGAGAACAGAGAGGGCTGGAGAGATGGAAGAGCAGCAGGGGGCGGGGCTTATCATTGTGACACACAGGCAGTGAACGGCAGCTGTGTTCCCTGTGGTCCTGTCAGCCCATTAGGATGCCTGTTCCTGGCACCAGCCATTGGAACAGGTGCTGCGTTCATCCTTTCTTTTTTTATATATAATGGTGCCACATCAGCAGTTTAATCACATGTCTGCTTCCCACTGGATAGTGAATTGAAGTTTGACTCATCTGAAACGCTTCCAAATTATTTGCTCGTTAAAAGTGATGCGTGTAATCTTTTGGATGGTAAAATACTTTTTCCTAGCTCAGATGATTATGCAAAGAATACAATTACAAAGTGTTTGTCAGTTCATTCCCCCGAAGACTTAAACCGCTGGCTTTTAGGTGCTATCAAACAAAACAACTTACTAATGGTGTGAATTTGAGGTGGGGCTATTTCATTGTTGGGCCAATGGTTGATGGTAATGAAGACAGCCGTTTAAAAAAACTACTAGTAGTGCCCTGCTTTGTGGCTGGCAGGCAGATTAGGATTTAGTTATGAGTTTAAGGTTAGTAGTTTGTCACCCGGTCAGGCACAAACTAGGGCACGTTCCACCAAAGGGCACGGAAAAATTACTCACTTCACCTTTAACATTAGCATGAGGGTGAATAGGCTACAGTATTTCCATATGTGTGATAAACAAGTGGATTTTCATTTATATGCCCATGTGACATTGTATGTGCACATACTGTATATTACATACGGGGTCACTCTGGTGTGAGGTCCCAGGACAAAATGCAAGCTACACCAGTTCTGCGGGTAATTAACAAAGGAATCTTTTAAAGCATCTGGCTTTAATTTGGCTAATTGGAGCCATGCTCTTTTCGTTCTTAAAAATGCTGTGCAACATAACCTGTGGTTCATAATGTACAACTTATGAATCTTAGACATCCAACCTTGGCTAAACATTGCCCCTTTTGTTTTCACTTATTTATTTATTTCATTTATTGTTATTTTTATGACTACAAGGATCTCACAAAATTCACGATGAGGTCAATCTTCTGCTTTTTAACCCATGTGTTCTGAATTCATTTATTTGGTCTGCAGACAACAGTATCCAGGGGGGTGGCACCCAGGAGTGCGGGCAGTGTCGACTCTGCCCCGGTTGTGGGAGCAATTTCAGAAGGTTCTGGCTTGAGAACTGTTTGCAGCTCACAAGTGTAGTGGCCTGGTTTTACTGCAGAGAGGTCAACTTCCTTATGACATCCCCACTTATCTACTTCCCTCCTGCCCTCTCGAGTGAGACTCCCTCCATTTGTGCACTTTCATTTAAAAAAAGCAAATCCTAAAAGTTCTTAGACTGATACAAAGGTTGGCCAAAACAACCAGTATCAATTTTGAAACAAAATTTGGAAGCAGATTGCAGTTCTGCATAAACAGAACCTTCCTGTTGAGCTATAATAAGTGTTTGTTTTAGGAATAAAATGAATAATCAGTGACAGAGGGAAAGCCGTCTCAATAACCGGATGTTTTGAGTATCTAGTGAGTACTGCATTGAGTTCAATACAAGAGACAGTTTTTCACTGGCTTGCAGTCAGGTGGCCAGTTCTACTCCAAACAAATGGAAGTTGGGGGAAAGTGAATGACTTGGCAACCCATTTACAGAAAATGGATTGAACTTTTGTTTCTTGCTGGCAGTGTTGCCACTCTGATGTCATGCCATAGCAATGGTGCCAGCTAACATCCACATCAGCCAAATCAGTTTTAACAGGATTTAAAGTGAGGGAAAATGGATGAAAACTATTTTTAACCAACACGAGGAGGATGAAATAGTGGTGGGGAATGTGGCTCTTGGACCTCTCCATCTCTGTCTCTATTTTTGTGGTACAAGCTAATGATACCATGACTATGATTTAATGAGACATTCTTTGCTTAGATGGCAATTTTAGCCCTTTTCACTTGAGAACGATGGCCAGATATTTGGGTGAGGCAACTGAAGGTTTTAGGATGAAGGACGGAGAGCAGAATACTGCATTTGAATACAGCCACAAAACTTGTTTGCCCACCAAATCCTCAATTTGCGGTTCTTGTTTCAACTCAGTGCAATACCCATCAGCTCCTGAAGGAGAAAACAAGAACAGATCTCTTGGTCTTTCTGTCCCATTGAGACTTGAGTTCATGCTGGTCTTGATGCTCAAGACTTGATTCTTGCTGATTTTGCTGCAGTTCATGTCAGAAACAATTAAAACCAGGAACTCTGGACCCCATCAAATTATTTACCGTATGATATGTGTACAAACGCAGCTTTCTGCTTACCTGAAAAAACATTGAACTGATTTAATGCAAAATAATGCTTTATAATGCTAAAAAAAAATCATAAAACCTACATTTTACAGTTTTTGAACTTCTAACCCATCTACCCGCAGAGGTCCAAAGTCCTTTCAGAAAGTTATTAAAAATAAAACACAAAGAAGAGAGGAGATATGCGAGACAGAAGATGTCCATCTGAGAGATGAACCATATAGCAGCTAGAACCTCAGAAGTCAGTTGGGAAATACAGACAAACTCTGGTCATTACTTGTCCTACAAACACCACTGAGAGTTGAGGACAACTCATTTTTCAAACTGCATCTTATTTATTTGAACGTAGAAGAATTATTGATGGTCAATGGTTCTGAAGGCTCTGAGACATGAGTGAGGACCTGATGGTGGAGATTACTGTTCTAATGTTGATTATTTCTGGTCAGCTTGACAGAGCTCTCTAGAGCGGCTCTCACAACAAGCCACAGAACTGAGCAATGTGTTCGACAACGATCTGTCCATTATGACTTTCATGAGTCATGTGGGGTGAAAGTCATGCGCACTGGGGAATTGTGGGAAGTGGGAGTACAAGACTTATTTAAGGAAGAGCTAGAAAAACAATTGGGAAGCATGGATGACAAAATGTCAGACAAAAATAGAAAGAGAACAAGCAGAGGTGATAAAAACAGCCACCCGAAAGGCAAGGTGGTAAACTGCAGATTCATTTAGTCTATGCTGATTGGTTTTTAATTGAGGCTGGTTTTATACCTCTGAAGCACATGGTCAATGATTTGCTCTATAAAGTAATGAGTCAGTGTCTGCTGCAGATAACTATTGATTCACCTGATTTCTGTCAAGGTTCATCTTTTGGAACGATATGCCAGCACACACTGAGTCAAAACCAACAGGAAATGACATCATAAATGCCGCATAAAAGGTAAAAAGACAGAAACAATAGATAAGAATTAAATATCAGGGAATAGAAACAAATGAGGTTGTCAGTAATGAGCGAGCATGGTAAAGAGAAAACACACACACACAAACGCTGACAAACTTACAACACACACTAGAGCGAGACATAAATCACACACACACAATATATCATGCTGGTAGACGTGGCAGACCAACCACACTTTCTTTCTGAGTCTGACTTGAGGCAGATGGCCGTCTGAAATGGAGGCTGTATGGCACAGGCTGGTGGCTGTGAAGCTGAGAGTGTGTGGATGGGCAACGGTGAAGATGTGAGGAGACGCAGAGTGATGTCACCCCGTATTACTCAGTATGAGAGGTTAGTTAAGGGCTCTAACATATTTCATCCCACAAACAGCAAGATAATCCTGAGAAAAAGGAAGGTGTTGTTTGTGAAACACTAAGATTACAAGACTCGTTCTGAAACATGTGCCAGATTGTTCACCCAAAAAATGAAAATTGTCATTATTTACTCTCCCTCACAATGTTTCAAATCCCTAAAGTGGTTTTTCTTCCAGTGAAACAAAGAAAGTGCATTTTAAAAGAATCTTCACATAGATATTTTCCATGCAATGACAGTTCATTGCAACCACGGGATGAAAAAAGCACTACAAAAGAAGTTTAAAAGTCATGCGCTATATTCCAAAAATTTTCTTCACAAAAGAATCTCTTCACCTTCACAGTATGAACTACTTTTATAGAGTTTTTATTGGGACTTTATTGCTTTTTAGTGCTTGACAGATTGTGGTTACTACAAACTGTCATTGTAACTGCTGAAGATAAAAAAAAACGGTTTGGACATGCCAGTAAATAATGACAGAATTTTCATTGTTGATTGCTTATACATGTATTCCAAGGTGATACGTTTCAAATGTGACGGTCTACCTCTGTTTCCAATAGAAGGAGAGAAGGAGACATATTCCTTTTCTTTTTGATTTGAAAACCTCCTAATCCAAACATCGTTGGACCAAGATGATTAACTACATATTTGAACAATAAAAACCATCATAAAAAACTCTGCTATTTTCCCACTGTTGTTAAACTGCGTCTACATCTCTGTCCTAATTTGAACTTTACTACCAAAAAAAAACTTGGAACTACATTGTGGCGCTTCTCATGTTCCATTTACCGAAGTTCTATCTGTTGTAGTATTCTTATTCTTTAATAAGTTGCTTTGGATAATATCTAAATGAATACTGTAAACAAATACAGCAAAGCATCACTGATATTTCCACAACCAATATATCTGCTAAACATGCATGATCACGGTTATTTTAAAAACGGTTATTTTAATTAGTTTAATCATATTAGCTATGCAGCTATTGGTTCTAGTTGCAGAAAATCTTTTTACTTTTTACCTCTTCCATGAGTTTGCTATTTTCTCTACGCAGCTCACATGGATTATTTAACCACCCAGACAGAGGTACATTCCTCTGACTGCTGGTATTTGTCAAGCCTGCTCTCCCACAACATGACAAACCAGCCAGCCATATCAGTACAAAACTTCTATGAGGTTAGAAAAAGATCATATCTTACCCAGAGTCTACAACAACATTATCTCCAAAGACTTTTAACTCTATTCTCTATCGATTCTGTTAATAAACACGCTCCCTACTGCATGAACCATGAAGCACCATAAACAGATTAGGTGCACTTCCTGCCAAAAGGCATGAGTCTGCTAAAATGTAGGACAATGTGTGCATGCGTTCTAAATCAGAATCAAACTACAATTCAGATGTTTCTCGTACCCTCGACACAGGGTAGCAGAACATTCCAGAGGAAGTTAACGAGCAGTTTTTATTACCCGCATTTTAAGATGGTAACACAGATTCCATCCTTCCCAATAACTACCCAAACGTGAGACTCAGATGTTGCATTTGAAACTAATCAATAGAGCTTCTGAACAGGATCTGTTCAGGGGTTTTCCTAAGGAAAGGACATGCAAAATGCGGAATGGGAGCAAAAGTTATTCTTTCAGCTAAAAAGTTTACACCATCTGTTCGATTCGAGGGGCTGTTGCTTGCCCAAGTTACATAAAGACTTTTAGTCATTTTCACTTGCAGTAGGAAGAAAGGAAATGGTGTTTGGAGTTGCCAGGTTACATAAGCAAAGTGCTGGCTTCTGCTGCCAAGACTGGAGGTTACGTGATACTTGATAATTTCATTTTCTCCCTCTGTCACTCTGTCTTATTGCTCCCCAACAGTCGAGAGACGACGTTATATGCTAGCTTAAAAAAACTACAGGTAGAAACTAAACTGATAGTAAAACTACAGCTGGTGCACTGTGATTTTCTCTTCCTGTACTTTATGACCGTTGCAGCTCAGTCGTACAGTATGACCACAGTGAGATCTTGGCCAAGGCAGATATCAACTATGTTAGACTGTATTATATATATCTTAGGGTTTTGGTCATGTTTAAAAGCCTTGGCTAGCTGTCCAATCATATTACATTCTGAAAAAAGTCAGAATGGAACAAAACGAGGGAATCTGTGTACTGTCTGAGCAAATGTAAAATGATGTTGATCATAAGCAGTCACTCTAAGGACAGTGTGCTAAAATTTCACAGGCTTTGTTGAAAGCTCAGATTCATTGGCAGTAAAAACACAACCTGCCCTATGACAGAAGAAATCTTGATTACTGAGTTTATGATTCCTGAAATTGGGCAAAATCAATCACTTTGCACAGTCCATAATCATGAGCACAAAGCACAAAAAACAAAGTTTCTTAGGCTGTTTTCTTCATCTCTGGTATTATGGTAGGAAATTATAGTTTTATACATATTTTTAATTATATATGTAGATACACTATCTGCACAGAAAACGCCACAGACTGTTGCAAAATTGAAACAAAGGTCATTCACACAGTTCGACACATGCTATGCCCCTTGCATGCTTGTTTAATCAGATTTTTGATCTTTTTGCAGTGGACTGTCAGCTTGTTTTACCATGTTTATTTCACAGAAATACACACATTATTATTACTGTAAGCTGCAGTATGTTACCTAATCAAAAACACCTTCAAATGAAACGCTTCGTTTATTTAGCATGTCCTGGCAAACTACAGGCAGATTTTGATGATGCACCTCAGAGAATAGCTAATACATGGTGACTGGGGGAGGACACAGGTAGAGGAGAGGCAGATGGTTTCAGCCCTACTGCCGTGTGATATGATTAAGCAGCCCTTTGATCCCACACGCGAGCGTACAGCAACGCTGGCGGTCCAACAGGAGAGAAACAGAAGCTAATTGAGAAAGACAGACCGGTGGGGGGTAACACCCCCACCTCTCCCAAACAGAAACCCACAACAGAATTAGGAAATCTGCTGTAACTGGACGCTTGACTAATTAACAGATTGTCTTCTAAGTAGATGCAAAATGGAGACTGTCAGTTCTTCATTCAGAGTGACATAACTCAATCGCAATGGAAACAATGGTGATGTACTGCATGTATGTGTCTATAGGTGAATGTGTGTGATCTATACGTATATACCTATATATCTGATGGTATATATGTTAATTATACTGTATACCAATTAAAAGTATTATTATACTGTATTACATGAAAGGTGCACTCAGTCATTTTTTGTTACTTTGCACTGGTTTTTATTTGTCCCAGTGGCCCTTATACTGCCACCTATTGGCATTTTTACATAAAAGTTTGTTTAGTAACTGCTGCAGTTTGACATGGTAGTTGTTTGTTTACCTTTTGTTTGTGTTGGTCATTTAAACTTCTTTGTGGTAAAATGACTGAGTGAACCTTTAATTTATACTTACATGGACAAATTCATAACCATATTCATAATCCTATTCATAATTTATCACATCAGCAGTTTTACTCTAATAGAGTCTCCACTTCATAAACAACTGACAATAAAACAGGAAATCTTAGGGAGTTTTTAAAATAGGTATAAGAGAAAGAAGAAAAGAGAGGGAACACTTATAAAAGAGGGTTTATAAGAACACGAAGAACAGGAAGGCAGGTAGAAAGGAAGGAGAAAAGGAAAGAAGATAGGCAGGAAGTAATGGCAGGAAGGAAGGAAGGCAGGCAGGAAAAAAAGAGAGAAAGAAAGAAAATATGGAAGTTCATGAGGGAACTCTTGTTCACTGAGGCAGAACATGGACAGAAGGGGCAGATTAGAGTCTCTCAGCTACACTGAGAACAACACGAGTAAACATCTTCCAAGCACAAAAACATTCAGCTTTTGCATAGTTATATAATTGGCATGTAGATCATTTTGTGCTTTTGTTGCTGTTAGATTTGAAAAACAACTGTCATAACTGTCTGTTTCCACAAATCAGATATAACGTTTGGAAGGGAAAAAAACATATGGCATCTTGGACAGGTTTACTTCACTTTCAGTCCATTCATACTCCTGATACATTTCAATATTTCTATTCCTTTATTACTGCACTCATGGGGGACTCTAGGGCCAGTCGACATTCAGGGCTCTGAGCCCTGTAGACGTGTGTAGAGCCATTCTTTAAAGAAACACCGGCGTATAAAACACTTTTATATCAAATGTTGAAATGTTACATCTCCAAGGTGTAATTCGTATAAAAATAAATCATTAAATATCACTGGAACAAAAATAAAAAGGTCTCACCAACCCAAGTGTCAGCCTCAGACAAGCCTACAGGTCAGAAGTTTGTATTTTTAAGACTTCATTAGTTTGCTGTGCGTTTTTAAGTTTAATTTAGAGGTCAGCCGGCTGCTAAACTATGTGCTTACGAGAGACATTGTTGTTAAGCTTGCCAAGGTTCATAAGGTTCATGGCATTGTCTTAACGCAAATGGCCAGACTTCGCAAAAATTATGACTGTAAAATTATGGGAACGTATTGCACCTGTATGGACCAAAGTCAACACCATTGTCTAATTACTTCAGTGTTGTCTTTAGAATGGAACGCTGACCATAATTTAAATGAGCTTTCACATTGTGGCAGAATAAAGGACAACACGAGCCAGGCGTTATGAAAAATAGTCCAAAATGTGGCTTGCTAGACTACATCTGATTTATAGAGCAGAACTACAATACCAAATGACTTTATTTGTAATAAAAATGACCAGGCATGATAAAGACAATGTGATTAAAAAATAAATCTGTTTTTTTACTAAAAACATTTAAGGCTTAAGCCCTAAAAACCCACCCCATAGTGCCGTCCATGCCTGTAATTGAGTTATATATTGTGCTATCGCTTCAAAATCACATGAAACAGCCAAATAAAGCAAAGCGTTCTAGCGTCAAAATGGAAGTGTGCTAAACAAACATTTCACTCACGTCAGTCACAAATGAGTTTCAACAAAGTCATGCAGCCTCTGAACAACAGCGAGTTTGGAGTTGTGCGATGTCAGTAGATCTTTGAGAACGGTGTTATGGGGAAACATCACAAAACAAAGTGAATCACTTTGGCACAACAACAAACTAATGATAAAACCCTGAAGCAGACAGATCAATAAAAGCTAGAAACATTAACAGTGATAATATTCCCTTCCGTCAGCCACAGTGCGTCACGTTGGGGGCAACATTGAGAGATTAGACCACCTACAGCACCACCAAAGAACTCACTGCAGGCAAGTCATCGAAACTAAAAAAAAGATAATGTATGTAATGTTTGTTTCTATAGAGTTCTTATCTGCTCGCTCTATCTTTCTCTCTCTCTCTCCGTCCCCTGTGTGAGATTCAGGCTGGGCTGGCTGGAACTGGTGATGAGGTGTGGAAACCACACATACAAGACTTCCACAGACAATTCTTGTGTGGTCAGATCAGATCTGATGAGGTGAGAGCATGGTCCATCGATGGTGCCCCTATCAGCACCCCCCACCCCCACCCGAACCCAAACCACCACCATCACCACGGTGAACACATAGACATGCCAGGAACAATCTGTACCTTTCAATGTGTGTTCAGGACTGCACCAACTGACACCGGTCAGCATTATATCTAGAAGAATGAAACCGTGTTAATCAGGTAGGGCAAGCAAAGGAGTTTTATTTATGGGAGGAAAGGTTGGATTGTTTGATGAAAATGCGCTGATGGGCGTTCCAATTATTCTGAGTCCAACATAAAACTATGGCTATGTGTACATGAGACATCATACAAACTCTTTATCTACTTATGCATCTGTTTATCATCTATTTATCCCGGGCGTTTGGCTCTAGTTAAAGTTCTAGATTAGTTAAAGTCTTCCTACACGGTAAAAATGCAGCAATTAGTTTTTAAAGACTTTGCGGACAGAAATATCTGACAAGCAAACAAAATCAATCTTTTTAGTTAAAGAAATAGTTCACCCAAAGAAATTATTTTCACCTTTGCTCCCTTTCATATCGTTCCAGCTTCTATGACTTTTTTTTGTGGAACACAAAAGGAATATTTTTGTCGGTCATTTTAATGCAATTATTCTTGGCTGAGGCTTTCAGGCTTCAAAAAGTATCATAAAAGTGGTTCAAATACTTGGAATATAGCGCACACGTCTTTTAGCAGGCTTTTACCTTTACATTTTTATCTTAGAAAGCCTGAAAGCTTTCGTTCCAGTTTAGGAAAATCATATTCACTGTAATTGCAGGAAAGAGAACGACCAGTACAATTAATTAAAATTTTGCGTTCCACAGAATAAAGACTGTGGAACAATATGTCAAGGTTTGGAACAATATATGAATAATTTTTGGGTGCACTACTCCTTTAATAATGACAACTCTGACATGACCAAGTTCACCTAAAAGAATGCCCACAACTTCACTGCTAAGCAAAACTCCTAAATCTCAGAATTACACTTTCTGGTATGACTAAAGCTGTATTAATAAGGTATTTAGATATCATGTGCAATGAGGTGTTAAAGTATTAATCAGACCACCCAGCTAACAGGGAACAATTTCAGAATGTTAGCTAACGTTCTCAAAATATTCTCCTAATACAGAATTAAAAAGTTTGCTTAATGTTATTATAACCAAGCAAAAATGTTAATACAGTGTCTAAAATGGATGTTTTGAATGTTACTTAAATAACATTTTTGTAATGTTTTTGTTACTTAATGGAAACATTAGGGAAATGTTCTCACAATCTCATATTGTTAGCTGGGCAGGCAGAGCTAATACGCTATATTTTGCTTCCATTTTCCAGCTGGAGACCTGACACATCGCGACATTCACACCAATCAGATTTTTAGCAAAAGAAAAGATGAATGAAGCACTTTTCCTTTTCAGCTATAGCTGTGATGGAGTGATAGAGCTATAAAACAAAAGTCACGCTAATCAGAGGCGCAAATCAAATGCAGACATCAATGAGCAAAAATGATGATATAGGACATTTAGGGGGGCTGCTGTTACAGTATAAACTATTGAGTTTTGAATTGTGAGCCAGTGTAGGCAGGTAATGTTTCCTTTTGCGCGAGTTTCGCGGAATCTTTTGATGCTACTCTGTAACTAGTGTATTAGTTTGTGTAAAACAGTAAAGATTATCTATTTACATCTGTATTTCTCAAGTTTTTAAAAAACAAATCCCCATTTTCGACTGTTGCCAGATCAAACATGCTGGACCGACGTCCAAGCCAACCCCCAAACAACAGCTAGCATCCAACAGAGATTAAACTGGTTTAATGTTAACACGTTCTGCTGAGTTTAGCAGGCAGTGGAACCAAACGGGAGGGTCATTGGCATAACCACGCCGTGCATCCTGGGTAGCATCAGAGCAGGCAGCTGACGGATTTAACCAATTGGATTGACAAGATTAAGATTGCGTTTTCTTACTTTTCAGACTGCACTGCCCTACATGCATGAGAGAAGGAGGATGCGCAGACCCCGGGGCAGGGACGTACCGCGCACCCTGCTCTCCCAAAAAGCTGATCACCATGCAAGCCATGGGACATGCTCTAGAGACGTTCCCAGGCAAAAAGAGGCAAGCCGGGAGGGGCAGGATCCGAACTAATCGCGGGCCTTTGCATCTCATTCCTCATACGCCGGTAACGCTAATTAGCATTAGCATCTAATTTAGCACGCGGTTCAAATCAAAGTGATCAAGCAGGACTCAGAAAGATGTGGAAAGGCTACCGACCAGCTAGCTCCTTCTCCTTACTCCTTCTTTTTTTCTCCATGCGTTTGAGGCGCTTCTCCTCACGCCGTTTAGCCTCTTCCGCCTCCTGGTGCCGCCGGCACTTGTGAAAGTTCTCGACCACAACACCGACGAACATGTTGAGCACGAAGAAAGCCACGATCAGCAAGAAGGAGATGAAATAGAGGAGCATCCATGGGTTGTAATTCATGACGGGCTAAAACACAAACACATCACATAAATACAATCAGACCAGTCCAGACCACAGTGGAAATGCTTTTTTTCCTCATTTACCACAAACACGTATATTATGACTCATATTATCAGCATAATATTGTAAGCAAAAAGTTAAACTAATTTTTAATAGAAAAAAATTCCTCTTGTTGGATTTAATGGCAGCATGTATTTAAGCCAGCGTGGATTTCAAATATCAGCAGGATTTGAGACTATTCCAAAGTGCATCTTGTGTGTTTCAGTGGTAGGAAAGCAATTCAGTCATGGCCACCATCACACATTAGTTTGATTGCATTTTGCTTTTCTTTCCATTTGTTTTCCTTAAATTTTTCAAAATCATAAAAAAATGTGGAAGAAAAATCCTATTCTCTGGTAAGTTCTTGCTTGTGAAGAAGGCTGGTGGAGACACCCACACGTCTCATGCTACGGACCAGCACCAAACACAGTATGTTACTGTAGTCCTATTAGGGTTGGCTAATATTCTTTATACAATGCAACCTACAGTACAATATATCAATTGCTGGGTCAGATCCGCCATCTGGGTTAACTGCCTTGCTTAAGTATACAATGATGATAGTGCAGAATTAGGAAATCAATAACACTTTAGTTCAAAGGTCTATCCTACTGGGAATTTCAAAGATGCCTTTCTCTACGCTAGATTAATATACAGCTTCCTGTGTGCAGTGGCACAGCATATATGGCAGGCATAGCAGAAAAGACGTCTGTTCCATTTCCAACACATGATTGCTTTAGCTTCAGGACAGGGGGCTGGGCTCCATTCAAACAGAGCAGAACAGAACTCCAGGAAGCCACTGCCAGGCAAGACACACATCTATTTCATTTTCAGGGAGAAATGTAAAATTCAAATTTTATTAAAACTTTAACAGAGACATATCTTGGTGAAGAGTTTAAAAGACGACGCTTCACAGGAAAAGATACGTTAAAGGGACGGCGAGGAGCTTATGAAAGAACTTATGAATGGAAAAGCAGTTCGTAGAAGCCAGGACAGAAATGATGACCAATGATTTTTCAGCTTTGATTGTGTTGACAGAGTTTGTCCAATCAGAGTTTGTAGTTTTCAGCGAGAGAGAGAGAGACAGGGTGGCTTTTCTCAATAATTTGTTTGTGACCCACTTAAAATAAATATGTTTTTTCCATTTCCAAACTCACAGTGGTGAATCCAATATATAATATCCACAACATTTTATAACAACATATTACATTACATTACATCACATTACATTACAT
>JAZGTK010004381.1:0-24742 GCA_036877625.1 Ambastaia sidthimunki | reverse complement strand
CACTATGCAGTATTTCACGCCTAATAACACAAAGTTGGCTCTGTGATAATACCACGTAAGAATCATTTAGAGACGGAATTGATTTGTTACAGTAAATCAACACAACCATATAAGTCACATCAGTGTCATCAGACTCATCTGCTGTGCTCTTTGTGTAGCGTCAATGGAGATTGATGTCACATGATTGCTTTTTCTCTCTGAGGGGTGAAAGTGTCTCACTCTGTGTTCCAGCTCATTCTTTTCATTTGCAAAGCAGCTATTTGGGTCAAAGCGTGCCTTTTCTTCTCAGCCAGACCCACGCACACTTCTTTCCCCCTCCCAAACCACTGTACCCACTCCAGTTCGTCCGGTCAGCCATGTGTCTGCGACAAAAACCAGAGTCAGATTTCGTGCACAGGAGTGGCAGCTGCTACTGTGCCACACACCAGAGCTTTCAGTACACTACAGAAGGCTTGACTGTGATGGATCAGACTGTCTCTCTTTTGTCTGCCTGACTGTCGCTGTCTTTCCCCCTTTTGTCTTTTGCATGATGTACCTCTGGTTGCTGCAGTGCTCTGAATGTGTTCTTTCAGTCTGCACTGTAAAACAAACTAAATAGACTTAAAGTCTATTAAACTAAAAACTGTGACTGGATACATCTAAAATGTCTAGCTGGCTTAACAGAGGTTTAGTGACTTTTTTCCCAAAACAACTTTCATTTAAGGAGCTACAGGCAGACAGTTTTGTAATGGTTCATAGTTATATAGTGATATAATAGTTAGGTGGCTAAATTGCATAATAAAACCAATTTTCCTATTTTTGGACACCTGTTTTCATTTGTATTTTTTTGAACATTTTCCTCTCTTTGTTGCAGGAACAGAGGGGGAGAGGGATAGAGAGAGATGAGGGGTCTATGCGTTGTCTCTGCTTGGAGCCAATGCACACATGCTAACATCTCTCTAATCTTTCTGTGCCAAAGCCACAGAGGCCTGAGGCAAGGGCAGCTGTCGAGGAACAGGAGAGAAGAGTGAATCAGAGAGACAGACAGACAGACAGACACAGATAGAGAGATAAAGGGAGAGAGCGAGAGCACAGCTGTCAGTTCTCTCAGTCTGCCACTCATTAGGGACAATAGAGCTGTAGGCTCAAGAGGCCCCACATTGGACAAAAATTCACTTTAATGCCAATTTTTAAGCAACAGTGTGCAACATGTATTGAACAGATACATGACACCTCTAAAACCATCCATCAAGCATTCAGTGAAAGACACAACCACAAATACAGTTATATCACTATTGGGTAAAAGAACACTGAGGGGCATGTGGTTGGGAAATTGGTGTATCCATATACCCTGGAAAAGTGCTTCTGTGATGTCAAGAAATGATGGACAGCCTATGTGTAACACCATTTAAAGTAAAAACTACCCTTCAGAACAAGATCTACTTGAAAATGATGGGTGGTATGGCAAAAGTACAGTATCTGCAGCTGATTACAATATAGTTCCTTTATTGTGTATTTTCCCTTTAAGTTTCCATAATTGGTTTAAATGTCCGCCCACTATCTAATTGCCAGCCAGTGCCTGCAGCTGAATTTTGGGACAGCAACCAACATAAACGAAAGATTAGATATGACTTTACTGTCAAAACAGGAAACAGCCTTTGAAGATGTATGATGGATTGATTTCAACAGTAAGGTGAACCAAGCACTAATGTGTGTGTGTACGGTGGGGACAGAATAGTCCAGATTGTGAGCCAAATCTGGGGATGTTATAATCAGGAGAAACAATTAATAAATAACTTTTTATTCTTAAACAGTTTTTCTTTAGGGGTAGGACTGGGTTAGTTTAGACTGTAGTCATTATAATTCATTTTACACAGCAATCTTGCACCCTGGAGCCCAAAGTACATTACATTTAGCACACCTTGTTAGTGTGTGCATGTGTGTTTACATTTAGGGTGAAAAAATGGAAAAATCAAAGTGTGTAGAGACACATTCTGCTTTGATGTGCCGTGTGGAGATCAAGAAAGCAACGTTATGTATTTCTTTTGAAGAGGCTTGTTCAGTGGAGGCTGTCTGTGGGTCTAAATGGGAGTTTTCCCCCTCAGGCTCCAGACTAACGTTAGTGGAACTGTATTTCCATCTGCTTCTCCTGGGACCCTGAAATGTCATGAAGAGAGGGAGGGATGAAGGTGAATGAGTGCAATGGGAGGAGAGTGTTTGAAACTGGCTAATGGAGAGAGCCTGTAATGTACAATGGAGGGCATGAGATACGGGGGCAGATAATACAATATTACAGCAGTCTGAGACCAGTCTGAGTCTAGGATTCCAAATCTAAATCTGGAAATAAAAGGTTTTAGGCTTCTAAAAATGCAAAACAAACATTATGGAGTAAAGCTAATAATAAATATGTTAGGTACTAAATTATTTGTAGATACAGATCATGTGAACTCCATGGTGCATGTTTTCTTTTCATTATATTTAAGGACATTTGAAAACATGTTGGGACAGCATGGATCATCAGATTTGGAGTCCATTTCATGAGTGCAAAACTAGGAACAAACACTATGAGACCCAAATTCTAATGGTAATGATAATTTATAATGAAACATTTGTATTGAATATACAAAACGTCATAATAGAAGCATTTTCTATAGTGAGATTTTTAACTCTTTTAAACTGAAACCACAATTACACAAGCCATTATAAAAGTCATAAGTTTTGTTTTTGCACTTAAAACTAAAATGAGATTTCAGATTATGTCAATAATGACGAAGAAGAAACAACAGCTGATAAGATAGCTGCACAAAATGAGAGAGGCTTTGATCTTCAGGCGCTTCCACAAACTTTCAGGTCCAGCCCGGGTCAAGTCCCAAACCTTTTCCTGTCTTCCTCTCCACTGTTCTGTAAGAGAAAAGCCTGATTCCTCTCAGCCACCCCTCAATCACAGCAGCCAGGAAACTCTTTAATTTTGTAGACATTACAGCCCACCAAAGACCCTCAGGCACAGGCAAAGCCTTTGTGCTCTGTCTATTAGCTCTGGAAGAAAGACCTGCATAAAGAGAGGGGTAGTCTGACCCACCCATCTCTGTTTCAACAGTGCCCCCCCAACAACAAGCTGTGTACAGATAAACAGATATTACAGATCTTTATGCTCTGGGGGGCAGAACAGTTCAGTTCTACCCAGTAACCACAGTGCAGCTGAAGCAGTGTGGCTATCTGATTACATCAGTGCAACTTATTTCCTTTTTAGCTTCCTCTTATACATGTACCGCTTTATGTCTGTATTTTGTTCTGTACCTTTAAGATTCACAGTGAGCGCTGCACACTCTCACTAGGTGCAGTTTTACCAGCTGCATCCTGTGTGTTAAAAGCCGGGTGCTTTTAGCCAGGTTGTAGCTGTTTACACAAGAAGCATGTGTGGCCACACATACCCAGTTACACACACACACACACGCACACACACAGCAGCACCTGCGCCTGCACGACATCACGCACTAGCACAGCAGCGGGTTGTTTACAGCCCTGTTGTGTCATTGTAACAGATATTAAAAGAATATTGAACACATTTCTGCTGCCTCTTTTTAGTTGTTGTTGGCACTATTGTTATTATGACAGCCTGTAGTGTATTCAGTGTCTAAGACATTATCTAAGTGCAAAAGTTTTGAATGACTTCCCACTCCAGGCTGTGTCACATGGCGCTTTTCCTGTAAGTCTTGCATAATGTGTTTTGTAAACATGTTTGGAAAGTTAAAACTGCAGCTGCAATAATAAAAATAATAACACTACACTCAAATTCATAAATTCATAAAATAACTATTTAAATTAAATAAGAATAAAATATCAGTTTAGGTAAAACTAGAAAATGGTGCATTAATATGTTAAAAATAGTAACAAAGATTCATGTTATTGAACTATACTATTCACTCTACAATTTCCTCAGCTTATCTCTATGTTTGTTTTATCTTATAACACTGATAAATATGTTGACTTCAATACCACAGGATTTGTACCCAGTGGGGTACAATCAAAGTTGCAACAGTCCTCTACCTCTGATTGGCTAACAGCTTAGACTGTTTCCAAAGCAACAGTCTATCTCAGGGCAAAGACATCCCACATTCAGCCGTCTTCAGTTTGCATTGTCTTTACAAGAACACAAAACAAAGTTTACACATTAAATGACCTTGAACTTTGACAGACAGAGAAAGAAGGAGGTTACATATTAACCTAAGTTAAATGTTTTTAAAGTGATGATTTTTGTAGACACCTTTGAAGGCTGAAAATCAAAGAGATATTCTAAATCAATATTACAATTTGACCTGTGGCACACGACCCTGTTTATCTGGAGTATCAAAGACTATTGGTTTGCTGAGGGATGTAGACCTCACCTCAGGAATGTGAAAGGTAAATTATAAACACATATGACATCATCAAATGAACTATGTTCACCCTTCCTGAGCTAAATAAAAAACAAGCTTAATAAAACCTCTTTTGAGAAAAACAATATCTCTGAAAAGTCCCTTCTCTTTGACACTAAACACAGTTGAGCAATCCTCCAACAACCAATCAGAGCTCTGTTACCACCAGCAACAACCTGTACATCAGTAAAGCAATAAATCCAGGCTTCTGATTGGTTAAAATCCCACAAGCACTCAGCTGGCAGCCCCTCCCTCTTCACTCTCTCATCCACACAGATTAAGCAACATCATCAAAACAAGGAGAGCTTAGTTTTATTTTCCTTCAGTGGCATGGCTCCACACAACAACAGTGGGCTGTGTTTTGCTCTTTGGTAGAAAGACAGTCTTGTGTAGGCAATAGGAAAGTAACTGGGTGGATTCTTGTTGCCAAGGTTACAGCATGCCTTGAGGAAACGGGAATGATGATATCGGTTGAAATATAATATGTGCTACTGCAGGCAGAGTGTTGCATCAGATACATTATGGTTTGACCTAGAAAAGTAACTTGCAGTTAACGTACAGTAAATATAAAAGTTGTGTGTAATGTGTGAATAAATTTAACCCTAAGCATGTGATGGTAAAAAACACTGTACAATGTATTTGTACTTATTCTCCATTAAGATCTGTGTGCAGAGACCAATGCAGATAATATGACAATGGAAACAATAAATACCAGCAGCGTATGCAATATTATTATGGTTATTATTATTTTATTTTATTATTTTTTTGTGAACCATGGTAAAATGGTTCCATTTAAATTTAATAAGGTCATAATTATTTGTATAGGTTATATACATACAGCCTTGTAAGCATTTGTTACCTGTAGTGTTCCTCAATTCTTAGAGCATTGCGGTGGCAGCCCAAAGGTTGAGGGTTCAAATTTATATTATAATATAATATATATCAGAGTGATGGGAGTTGTTGGGAGGGCATTAGGGAAGGGGGGATGTGTGTTGAGTTTCTCACTGTTTGCTGTTGCTTGTTTGGGCATGTCAGAGGCTTCAGTTGGTGACCCTGACCTTTTAGATTCAACTGTCAAGAAAGCAACACTAAGTTCATTCCGTCCATAGAAGTAATAATTATTTGCAGCCCATCTTTATTTTATTTGTTTATTTTGTATTTTGCACATTTACAACTAAAGAGAATGTAACTCACCCATATGTCTTTTTATTTTAGTTGTGTCATTTCGTAAATCTTAGGATTCTCTGGGTTTGTCTTTCTATTGCCTCTTTGTTATGTAGCAAATGTCTGATGAAAAGCAGGTGCATTTATCAGCCTGTGGAGTTTAGACCATCATAAAGAGATATGGAGTCAGTGAGGCTTGCAGACTGCTTTGATACTCTTGAGTAATCCTGTTAAACTCTGGGGCTTCTTGTTCTAAGACAGTTCTTTCTTATCCTTTTGGATTAGGGAACTATCCTTAGTGAATTGGAGAGGCACTTTAATCTGATTCACTGAATCTAGAAATCAGTTACTGATACTGAAACATGGTTGACTTCAAACATTGGCTTCTTCACACAGATTGGGGCTGTTCATGTGTGCTGTGTCATAGAGCAGTAGTGCATTCAATAACTGCATACATACAGTACTGTAGTTAGTTCTAAATGGAGATACTGTACTTCTATGAGCTGAGTAAGTTAGATTACTTTGGGTAACACAGCTGTTAATAACTTCTGGTTATTAATAACAAATTTGTCCTGACACTTTCTCTTGTTCTCTGTTTTTCTTTCTGAGCTGAAACTCTCTCAAAAACACATAATTGCCCAGAGACAGTTTGCCATCTATATTGCCACCAGAGAAAGACTGTCAAGCAATGTAAAACTCAAAGACTGAATGTCTGTAAGCTGTAGTCATTATATAGACACTCCTGAAGAATTTTACAGAATATTTTTCTTTTCAGACATCTGAATTATCACGTGAAAGCCTGAAGATTTCTTGCATTTCTGTATAACAAATATTTGAAACTTTTTTTTCTGGCATTTGGCAACCTTCTGCCGTACCTGCACTGGCATCTGCGGCAGACAGCTCTGGCATCTGAAGAGTCGCATACTGCCGTTATCACAACATACCTACTGCATTTCATGTCTGTACGAACGGACTGTGCCTGGGCAGTTCTTTGATTCTAATCTTTCATGGATGTCAGATTTGCATTTGGAAATAGCACACACGCATGCTTACAATGACATATTTAGATATTGACTTTTAACATGGACTATGCCAAAGCCGCGATCATGCCACTCCCCCAGTGACGGCATTGCACAAACATATGACTGGACTTCAAAGGATAAGTGTGGAGAAATGAGAGGAATGTTAACACCATCTTCCACCCTGCAGTTCTGCATAAATAGTAGATCAAGGCGGAGGAATGCAGAGCGATCTGAGCAGCATGTGACCCTTGAATATCCTGGCATTGTGCTTTTAAGTGGCGTACTCATACCACACAGACTTGTTCTGATAATAGAATCTGTTCCCTGGCCCTTAGCCAGTCTAGAACAGTCTAGACTATTCTAGACTCGCTAGTTCTTTCTGTTCAGTACAGGTTTTATAAGGAGCAGCCAATAATAATAGAGTTAGAAAAAAGACTTTAGAATGAAGTACATTTGCTGGTTCAAAAGACCAGCACTTGTCACTCATCAGCATGTCGTGTTAGGTGGATGGGTGCTAGTCCTCAGCATGTGGTGCTGGCATGCTGGTGAGCTAACCAGGATTCTTAACTAATTTGACCAGCAATTTTCATGTGACTATATTGCCCAGCACCAAATAGCGTTAACCAGAATACTGAGCTGGTTTTTTTAACCTAAAATTCGAGTTTATCTGATCCACAATACTTCTTAAAAATGCCTTTTTTTCATTACCTGCTTTCTTTGAAAATCGCAGTTTAAAAAGGAAAGCCTTTATCTTGCACAACTATGCAGGCTGGACTCAAAACCACTGTCAGGATGTGACTGTTAAGACCACATGCACATGAGATCTCATTCAAACAAACTTGCTGAATTCATGACAGCAATCTACTACAATGACTGCACGTCTAAAAATCGGATAATGAAAGTTGTCTGTTTACAGTCTATTATGTTTAAAACAGCAGTTTTGGAACCATTTGCAAAGATGTCAACTTTGTCAAAGGAGAAATTTACTCTCATAATAGCACATCTTACTCTTCCTAGTCACAAGAGCAGAAGAACACTGTGTCTGCAACTGGTGATCAGAGCAAACATTAGTGTTAACAGATGCCAGTACTACTGTCTGGGTTGAGTCACTAGCTGCAGGGCTTGGAAAGGAGGGGCACAAACATGTGTGCAGCACAGCCAGCCAACCAGCTGCAAAGTGGTTTCAGGGTAAAGTTTTTTTCTCTGTGTGTTTTGAAGATATGTGCACCTGTGAACACAAATTAAAAGACACAAAATGTTTCAATCAGAGGGGAGCAACAAGTCATTGCGATTCACAGCTTTCAAATGCAGAGACTGAAAACTTGTAGGTAGGGACATTTGGTGGCTAATTGACTAACATTTCCTGAAAAGTTTCAGCTTCACTGTCTGGTTTTCACAGAAGGTACGTGGGCCTCTGAGAAAAACTGTACGCTTTGGGCGGAAATATAATGAGAAAGTTGTATATTTCGCATGTGAGGGCCCGTGGCATTTAGTCACATGCAGTGTGTCCTCTGCTAAGCAGGTGACAAGTGTGAGTCGGGTCATTGTGTAAATGCAATGTCACTGCAAAGAACAAACGACCAGACAGAAGAAGGTAAAAGCTTGTTATGAAACAAAAGTGTAAAGTCTGTCAGATATTTGAAAGTTTGTGTTGACTAGACACTGGCCCCTTCCCCACAAACAATAAAAACTGTTTGGTAAAGACACGCAACAAACAACAGAAAACCTGCATTATCCAAGCACTTTCACACAATAGTTAACCAGGTCACCTCTGAAGCAGATATATACAGTATATAGACATCTTGTTTTTGTCTGGAGTCAGCGGTTGTAAGGAAACTCAGGCCACATTATGTCCAAAATCACATGATCTGTGAATTAATGAAAGTGGCTCGGTTTGAGTCATTGTGTACTGTTTATGTAGTAAATATAAAAGCACATCTATTTGTGTCACTTATTACTTTATAGTCACTTTCTGGTTCATGTATTTAGGGTGCACACAGTGAATTTAGGTTGATAATTTATAATTGAACAAGATTTTTAAAATCTGTTGTAGAGGGGACAAAACAGTGCAGTGTGGGTCATTGTTATTAGAATGATTAAAAGAAAATCTGCATGATACCTCCAATGTAATTGATTTTGGTAGACTTTTAAAGTTTTTTTTAACTTTAGGAAAATTCATAATTATTGTTAGTTAAATGCAAAGCTGAATTATTATCAGACAGAGCGTAAGATTGTTTTGAGGAACCATTTGGTTAACTTGCCTGCTGTTCTTTGTTATCAAGAGCAGGTGTGCGTGTGGCTTTGTGTCTGCAGATGTGTGTGTGCACTTTGCTTTGCAGGATGGTTAGCTCTCTTGTCGGTTGACATTTAAGAGTTCCTCACAAAGGCTTTCAGACACTACCCTAAATGCTCTTTCAATATTTGATACACTTTGCTTTGGGCATTTGCCATCAGTATACACCACCTGGTCCAGGTATTTACTCTGAAACACATGCAAAATTTCCAGTGATGTCACCAGCAGTTTTCTGAAGGTTAAGATTTGATTGGCCAGCATAACCAGAGATAAAAGATCAAACGTGCCACAAATGAGTATCTGTCTTACGGGTAATCCTGAACCCTGTCTCTCGTAAACCACAAACCATAGGCAAACAATGACTGAGTTGAAATCACCTTCTTACTACTAATAAAAAGCCCTCTTAGTATTGTTTAAAAACAAAGTCAATTAGAAAATAGACTCCCACCACCTTTTTTGGTATTACTGGACTTCAGCCTTTGCTAAATCATATTTAGAATCCTGTATTACCATGTGTGATTATTTCATTTGCACTCTTATAAAATAATAACCCTCATTGTTCTACAATTTGTCCAGGTCAGCTCAATTAGGAATTTAACACATCTCACTCTGCCCTGCCTCAGATCCAATAGATGGTGCATAACTGACACATATCAGAAGTCAGTCTACATTTGCAAGAGGCCCTTTAGTTGAGCAAGCCACTCAAAGACAGCAGCTGCTGCATGGGTGGTGAAAGATCACGCAGGGTCTGGAGAACTGCCAGATCTCGCAACTTCTCTTTCTCTCTCTCCTGCAGACATGGTTATTGAACTGCTGTGACTTTAATATCTGATGTAACAGTACAGCAAAAGTACATTGTTGCATGCAATACCTAACATTGCTTCAAAAAGAAACCAAGAATCATTGCATTTGTAAGGCATTTATTTAAAAAAAAGAAATCTATGCACCTTTGCCACAGTTTGACATTACATTTTAAATATTTTCCAAAATAAAGTACAACTTCATTAAGAACATCATCAAGAAAACTCCTGTTTCCAGCCCATAATCACAAAAGACAAGTTAGATTAAATGTCTGTGTAATATTAACTTTCCAAGTGGCCATTGGCCAAACCAATAAACTTTTCAAAATGTCATTTAAAACTTGGTTCCTCTTTAAAATCCACATCTTTACATTGTACTAGAAAGCCAATTCCAAGGCTTTTATCATCCAACAATTTCATAAACGTGCTTTCTCTCTCTCAGTCAACATGTCCTTTTTTCCTCTTGTCTCCATGATACCACCACAATAGACTTCAGTGAAGACACAGAAGCCTTGACCTCTCACTGCTTGTCCAAAAAACAAAACAAAAAAAGAGTCTGAATCACACCGGCCAACTTTCCAGGACTGCCAACTGTATGCTGCGACAGTCCTCTTATCTTCCTCTGTTGTGTGAGGGTAATCCAAACAATATCTCAAAGCTATTAGCTTTGCAGTTGCGTACCCTTCAGGATGGACGTCTTCACACCCAGAGTCTTCGACTTGTTTCCAGCTTCATTCATGTGAACATGCTATAGCATCCCTTATCAACGTTCTGGCAGGGTGATAGTAGGCACCCATTCATAGACATTGCGACTCTCTTCACAGAACATGCCCAGTTTTTCAAGAGCAGAGTCTTTCCAGGTATCAGTGTTGGGGCTCTTTGTAATAGAAAGAGAAGAAAAGAAAAAAGAAAGATTAACATCTGGTCGACAGGATGGACAAATGTAGGTGTAGGCAAAGTGTAGGTGTCATGTAGACGCTGCGTTATAGTCTACTTACCGTTACAAGTATGCAGTGCGCGTCCTTAGGTTCGTCGTCTTGATCGCTGCCTACGATGTCAGCCAGACGTTCAATGTCGTTCACACGCACGATGTTAATGTCGTTATCGAAGCAGAAGGCTTGGATGAGAGTGAAGTGTATTTGGAGGGCGATGTCACATTCGTACTCCTCGTCGGTGGCTAGGACGCAGAAAGCCACACTATCCGGGTCACTGAAGTCGCAGAAAAAAGATATCGATCAGAGATCGTCGCATGCATGCATGCATAACAACGGTGACAAATAATACATAACAAACAAATAATACAACAAATAATACATACAAATAATGCATAACAAACACTTACACATTCATAACTTGTGCGGACTCATACACCCCGACAGTAAGACAGTCCTGTTTCTTAGCGGAGACCAGGAGCTCCTCCAGTGCTGATCCGGCACTTTGCATTCTGGAGAACAAAACCAGAGCATTAATACATGTTCTTGCAATTTAATAAAACGCAAAGAAGCGTAATAAGCAATATTTAAAAATAATCAGGTGAACAATAAACTTACCTATCGCCACTGGCAGCTGCGTTGTCTTGTCCACTGAATTCTTCAAAAGTCATTGTTTAAATCCAGGTTAGGTACCGGTCCTGTTGATCGTGTCTTGTTGCGTGTCTTGAGTTTGTGATGCGGGGTTAGCCGCTTTCTGTCTGTTTTATACAGCTCAGTCCCGTTTCTCGGCAGTGGGCGGGTTTTCCGCTCACAGCCGTTTCGGACTGGCTGACGGCAAGGATATATGCAAACCACGCTGCGCAAGCTCCTTGCTTGTAAATAGCCCACGTGGGTGGTTAAACATCACCCCATGAACACAATACACAGCTCGTGCTATTTCTTACCGCACAGCTTGTGTGCTTTTGGGTACAACCAGTGTGATACTTCGTTTATTGCTTTAGTCCTCACTCAAGAAAAGGAAGAAATATAAGCGAATCAGTAAGATTCACACATGATTAGGTAAACACAAAGGCTGGCGAGGCACACGCCGCTCTTTTGTGTTTGTAATGGAGGTATTCTGTTTAACCCGTTTTTGTCGTGTGCCTATTATTGGCAGCCTGGCGAGCCCTAAGGCAGAAATAATAGCCCAGTGTCCCACCTGCCCTTTGGTTTTGTTACGATCTGCGAAAGCGTGTATGCCAAGAAGGCAATGAGTCAAAACTTTTGTTCCTACTCTTTAATCATGTTTAAACTGGTTCACTTCAATGCTTAAGTAAATACAAATAGTACAAAAGTGAACATCACACAAACCATGCTTTAGTTTTTATACCACGTGCGTAAAAGGCGGCCAAAAAACGGTATAAAAACGGCAAGCAATAATATATATATAAAAAACGGTAAGCAATAATATTCCTGTAAACTGTATAATGAATTATCCAGTAGCATCTCATAAAAGCTTCGCTGTAGGTATCAGACTACGACATGAAGTGTTATTTAAACTAGTCTGGACTATTAGACAATCTTTCTGTATGCACTTGTTTCGATAGTGTGATCTGATCTGCTATTTGCAAGTTTTAGAGACACTTGACATGATTTCTAATAAGGCATGCATTTCGTTGCTCCAGTAAAAACATTGGGATTTAGGACTTGTGAGTGCTTCTTGTAGATCAAACTTTAGTTAATAATATCCGAGGCTCCATCTAGCGGCTGCGTAATTATCTTTTGATGTCATGCACGGTAAATGTGGTCGAGTGAGTCATGCTTGACACCGCTTGCTCATCTTCTCAAATATCAGTGACGATTATTTGCTCATGCTAAACAATAATCACGCCACCAATTGATTTGAAAAACACCTGACAGGTATTGACGACTGATGCCACAGTAAAACTGTACAAGTGATGACTGATATATTGTATCAAAAGTTTAGTTACTGTTCTGTTGAAGGGAGAAATGACTGCACGGTATCACGACATGTTCCGGTGCCATCTGCTGGTGTAAAGTGGAAATTAGAACTCAAGCCTTTTATGAAAACATTGTTTAGATCAGTGATTCTGATCCTGTCCTGAAGCGCCCTCTATCCCTGCACATTTTTAACACACCTTAACTCAATAGCATTAGTAGAGACTGCAAGACCTGAAATGGGTGTGAGATCTCCTATGTTATGATGATCCTATGATGATTATAAGAGATTTACAGATTTACATCTCAGTTTTATGTTGTGGTCAAAGCAATTTGCATTACAGTTAGATGGATTAATTGTGCTACGACAGGTTCATGTGTTGGTTTGTCTTCCAGCAGTCCAAGACTGTCTGTTTGTACATGCATGGACTTGAACATATGCTTGACCCAGTTCCCAATGTAAGACTTTAATAGAACACTTAAGAATTTTGAACACTAAGATATAGAACACTAGAAAAGGTGTTTTTTCTTTTTAATTCATACTGTCACAGGCGTCATTGTTTAGATTTGTTAAAGGTTAGATGAAAATAAAGTATTTTTTATTTCATTATGCAATCACTTCATTGTGTGATGGAAAATAATAGAAAACAATAAACATTTAATAATAAAAAATTGATAAACATCTTAAAGTGATACTTTTTAATCAATATGTCCAGTAACATGATCAAGACAGAAATAAACATTCCATTTGTAGACACATCAGTGCATCATGATGATAGACTGACACAAATCAACCTTTACATAAAAGATCATATACAATCAAATAAGCCTTTAAAGAGACAACAGAACAATAAAAAAATATTAAAATGTCTCTGTCACAGCAGATCATGACATTTATATTGATATATAAATATATAAAACATTACCAGTATATTATTGTGTATATGTGCAACACTTCTTCTAAAAAGATTCATTTTAAGCTCAAATGTACAGCAGTGTAATACGAGTTAAGCCACAAATGATGCACAATGATACAAACAAACATTCACATACACATATCCCTTTTCTACACAGACCCCCATATCACTGATCTATTATTCAGTACTGGAATCTCTTTTAGCAGGTGGCTACCTTACTACAAGGGAAATTAATTTTCTACTACATGCCCAGTTGCCTTATAATGGCTTAAATATTATTTACACATGAATACATTTCCTGAATGTACATAATTCAATGTGGACCTAATTCAGAGTTCAAGACGATCTAACTCACTGACCTTTCCACTGAAAGAGAATTATAGTTTGTGCAGATGAAAACGGACAATAACCTTTAAACAAATGGCTGAGTATTGGGAAAGTGCTAGTAAAGCATCTCAGTAGATCCATATAAAAACATGGCAAAAACTGAGATGCTATAAGATAGAGACAATGGTTTTCCTATGGGTTTTATCTACAATAACAAAACGTTCATGTATCCTTGTGTTCCTACATTTCATCAGAGCGGTGCTGTTGTATTATAACTGATGTGGGTTTCTGCTCCATCCAGGGCTCCTTGGATTTACTCTGGCTGTCATAGATGAGCGGGGATGCGGCTGAGTTTCTGTGGGATTCTGATAGAGCTCCGTCTGGTTTGGGATCTGATTGACCAGGGGTGGGGAAATCAGCGGATGAGTTGCTATTAACTCCAGACTCTGAGTCAGACTGCTCGACCCGCTGGTAATCAGGTGTGTGGTTCTGACTGCCTGTCAGCAGCATCTGGTTGCTCTCCACGGTGGCCACTAGGAGGAGCTCCTGATCTGACACTTCTTTAGGGGGTATGTTTGCAACCTCCTCTTTTAGGATGGCTGGATAAGACCGCAATGCTCTGGACATTCCTGTAAGAGGGTAAAACCATAATATTTATGGCTATTTATTAATAAACAAGTGTTTAAGTAAATAATTACGTAGCATAATTAATAATTATTTAATTATCATATAAATAAAACACTTTATTTGCGACGGAGACAGTAGACTCTGCTTTGAACTGACATTTCACCAGTATTGATATGGACAAAAGTTTGTTTCGTGACAACTATAAATAACACAATACACTGCAAAAAACATGTTAGAAGAACAACAAGAAGAATGACATTCTATGACACAATAACAACTGTGTGCTCACCTGTGGATGACGTATATAGATCTTTCTGTTCACTGCTGCCGAAAGGATTGACTGAAGGGAAAATGATCAGACAGAAAGAAAGCAGGAAAACCTGGAAGAGTGAGAACAAAGAGGGTCAGAAAATGTAACTCTGCCTTTGTATTCATGTAAGACAGAATGTTCACAGTATGTGCTATCGAAAAACAAAAAATGAATGTATTAATTAGCATTAATGAGCATGTAATCAAATAAACAACAGTGGTAAATGCTCACCATAATACAAGTGCTAGTTGTTGTAGTTTTCATTGTGGACATTTTCACAATAGCCTGGAGTTTTCTTAGCTGTTCCATAAGGGACCTTAAGGTACATAAAATACATTTATATTATTAATATTATTATTAATATTAATAATGATTAGGTTGTATAGACATTTTATTTTAATGTGACACAACAACATAATTTGGGCAAATAAAAACTTACACGTTTTGCTTCTGTAGCATCTCAACTTTTTTTTGTAATTCCTGGTTGTGAGCAGTGCAGACTGCGACCCTGTTCAATACATTTATTTAAATTATTTAAAAATACCACTTACAAGAATGTAGATCATAGCATTAGCATGCTTTCTTAGAAAACCAGATCATCTATGAATCATCTACACTGCTAAATACACATATACACAAACACTGAATATACAGCGTGAGCTAAGATTCGAACGCCTGTCATTTTAGAAACTTTATGTTTTCCATACGATGGTTTCAACAGAGGTGTAAGTGCTCTCCAGTCTAACCTGTTCTCCAGGCCATCGACATAAACCTTCTTCTTCTTGCGACTCTCCTGAGCAGACTGCTTGTTTCGAATCTTTCTCCTCACCCTCTTTAGGGTCCGCTCTTCTGCCTAAAGAAACACAGCACTTTTTACCATATTAAGTTCATCTACTACACATAACTTTACATGTATACTTAGTATATAATGTATACATTTTGTAGCAACTAGAAAAGCATGTCAGTGTATTTACCTTTGTAAGAGGCATGTAAGTTGGAATGGTAGCACCTTCTTTGGTCAGAAGTCTTTTCTCCTCATCGGTCAAAACTAATTCTTTGAACTGGAACTAAGACAAAATATCACATTATTACTCTGTCAGGGTGAAAACCAACTGCCATTATTATAAATTGTTGCTTAAATGTACCTGGTGGTCTGGTTTGTTGCTCTGTGTGGAATCTTCAATTGTGAGTGAGCAGGGAGACTCATCAGTGCAGCTGTCTGTCATGTCGACATCCAGCTCATCTGACAGGTAGAAATTCAATTTAGATTGGGGCTTAAATCTGGTTTATTATGGACCTACACACACATGTTAAGAATACAGCTAAAACACATCACTTACCAAAATCAATGAAGACATCTGACTCAGGATTCTCTGATCGGACACTCAGCAGGGTCTCTGTGTCCTGTGGGAGGGTGTAGCAGTGGTCTGTCTGGACCACCTGTGCCTCATAGCTCTCCGTCACAAACTCAGGATATGACAGGGGTTCGAAACCTGGACTGGGGACAGTGTCTGTCTCACTGCCATCATGTGGGCTTTGACAATGTGGAGGGGTGGTGTCCTCTGAAATCCCACTGTCACTGCCATGAGGAGAGTGAGACAGGCAGTTGAGAGCCAGACCATCATCTTCCTCTCCCAGAAAAGTACTGAGAAAGTCCTCTGTATCCATTCCATTTAGCATCTGCAAAAACAAAAGCATTTGTAAACAGACAGTTAACGCATAAGAAGTCCACTGATTTTTTAAATCAATTTTTTTTTTTACAATACTGTGTGTGAGGACTACATACATCTTGCTCTAAAAGCAAATCGTCCAGCAAGTTTTTTGCTTCTGCGAGAAACAAGTCACTGGATTCCTGGTCTTCATCCTTGAAGATTAATTCTAGCAGGTCTGTATTATCCATATCCTCACTTACCGACATCTGAAACATATTTAGACTGTACTAAGAACAACTCAAAAACAACAATATACTGTACAATATATTGCACATCTGCAGTGACACTGCGCACTGACAGCTCGCTATAATTCACACCCCGCCCACTTATCATATGACTGAGGTTTTATCGAAACACAACAACAGAAAACAACACAATTTAACTTTACGTGACTGATAATCCAACGCATATCAATATTTTTGTCAAAAACAAAAAAATTGTATGAATCGTTTTGTTTTTAGATTTGATTTTGCAGAATTATGATGTAATAACACTACTAATTGTACCTTTTAAAGCACATAATAAGATGTATAATAATAATAAACATCATACCAAAATGTCTGAGTGCGGGAGGTTTATATCAGCTTATTAAAACATGTTATACTGTATCAGTTAAAGCATGCGGAAAGCATTTGACAGCTCAAAAATAAACGAAGTCTCGTTCAAATATAAGATTCAAGGAAGAAACACCAACCCCTCGTTTACATCTAGAAAGGCTGTAATATTAACGCTTACCTCACTTGATCCTATACCAATGAAGATACGTTGACATATACAAATAGGAAGTCACTTCTCTTTGTCTTGAACTCTGTCTTTCCCGATGAAAACACCCTCCAACAAGGCAGAAATTGCGTCATCCCGTAAAGGCGAGTCAGCAAGGTCACGTCTCTTTCGAAAGGCTCTCTGGGAGTTGTAGTGCAATGCTGCATGCCTCCAACAAGTCATGTAATTATATTTCAAGTCTGTAATAAATTTGGCAGGTGTATAACTTCATTAATAACATTAACAAACCTATGTAAAATATCAATTCTTCTTATTTAGAAAAAAGAATTAAAACATATAGAGAGGCTTTCATTTATTAATTATATATTTACAGAAATGCCTGCAGGTTTTATCAGTTTATTGACCCAGCAGTAAATTTCTGTTTTATTCTGGTTGTAAACACTGGGTGTAGGATATTACATGTTACTGTCCTGCTGCCTGCTTGCATTTATACTTACACACCATTATTCAGTTGAGTTTCCCCATTTCTTTTAGAGCATAAAATTTGATATTACAACATAGGTTTAAAAATAATGTGAAACCCAAATGATACATTTAAAACATTTAGCACAGTATTTACGTATTTCATATAGTGTGGTTAATTATTGTGCCTCTCAAATCTTTTTTTTTTGTTTGTTTTTTGTTTTTCATACTACTATACATACTCCATAATACTCAAAACAATGCAGTCCAATGTACTTTATTACATAACTGAACAAGACATGACATTCATTACATTCATGACACTGGAACAAAGGTCTTGCTTTGCTCATTTACAAACATTCAGACCAGCTGCAGTCACACCCATTCCCTTCAAGAGTTCCAATGATGCTATTAAAGGCATTCACTATATTCATTTTTATTGTAAAAGGTATCAAAAGAGGTATATCAAAGCATATCTACCTTTAGTTTATACCTTTAGTTACCTATTGCTTATACGTCATCAAAGTTTTTTTAGCATCACAAAATGATGCAGAGTTTGGATGTGTGCTTAAGGCTCCTGTATGTCTTCAGACGGTTCTTTTTAGATTCAGTTTCATTCACCGCATGAGTAACTACTGGCATGCTCTCCACTGCCTGCCGTTTATGTGCCCTGTGTAGGAGAATACGATAGACTCCAGTGATGGAGCTCCTACTGTCTTTGCCCTGGTTGTTCTGAATGTGGTCTGCAGTAATGCCGAGGGTCTCCAGGGCATTCCTTACTTCGAACTCATGCTCCTCTAGCTCCCTTGGCCCGGACTCAGCTAAGTAGAGTGGGTCCAATTTAAAAGGCTCCATGGCTTTGGAAAACTCTACTGGCAACAGCCACTCACAGCCCATCATCTGTTCTACACTGTAGCGGTCAGATGGCTGGGGTTGTAAGATTCCCCTGATCAGCTTCTGACATGGTTCTGGTACCCAGGTGGGTACTGTGAAGGCCCCATCCAGAATACAGCGCTTCAGCTTGGCCACCCCTTCGGCACGGAAGGGCATGGTGCCAGTCACCATAAAAAACAGAAGGACTCCCAAAGCCCAGATGTCCACACAGACACCTATGTAGTGTTCATCTCTGAAGAGCTCAGGGGCAGCGTAAGGGGGAGAACCACAGAAGGTGTTGAGAGTCTCATCACGACGGCTGACAGTGCTGAAGCCAAAGTCGCCCACTTTGACGCAGGTGCTCCAGGTATAAAAAACGTTCTCTGCTTTCAGGTCTCTGTGGATGATGTTGTTGTCGTGCTGGTAAGGAGAAAATATGATTTGAGATGTTTTAAAACACTGTTGATAAATTCAGAAAGTGGGTTTCGATTTTATTTAGATGTATCAGCAGTGGTGGGCTTTAATACATTTTTATGATGTCATGAACAGGTGATGAATATTATTTAGCTCAAAATGACATTGCTAGACAACTTTCCCAAATATCAAATCATGTTTACTATTAGGTATTCATCAGCCTTTACTAGAGTAGGACAGGTAACACTGCAAATGTAACATGCAGAAATTGAGATTCAAATAAAATTATTTTGACATTTACACAAATAGTTTTACACACTCTATAACTGTTTAGATAAATATTTTTAATCAAACATATCCTAACTCTCAAAAATGTTCTATATGTATAAAAACATATTTATGAAATATATGAAATATATTGTATGTACTGTATATTTATATCATACCTGTAACCAAGTATCTGCTTCTGACTACAATGTCAACAATTTAATATCAAATTATTTAATATCAGAAATAAAAAGGTTTAAAATCTGTTTAATGAACATTTACTGGCAACCTTACTACATTAATTTGTGCAATATTTTTCACTCACAAATACTTTTCGCTCCACAAATATTTGTTTTCACAGCTTACCATATGCTTCACAGCTGAGAGAATCTGAGAGAAGACAATCTTGCTGTCAATGTCGGAGAACTTCCCCTCCGTGCTGATCTTTGTGTAGAGCTCACCTCCACTCGCGTACTCCATGACCAGGTGTAGACGGGTCAGTGTCTCCACCACCTCATACAGGCGGATAATATTTGGATGATGCAGCTTTTCCATGCTGGAAATCTCTCGGGAGAGCAGCCTTTGTGTTTTCTGATCAAACTTGGTTTTATCTAAGATCTTGATGGCCACTTTGTCTGTTGATAACAGCATAAAAAGTCATCAGAAATTAATCATCTTTGGGACCTATTGCATTTTCTCTGGATACAGTTTAAACATAAACATACTGTTTTTGACCTGTTTTGTATACATCAACCATTTAGTCAAAACAGCAATGAAAATTCATTGTCATAAAGAGAAAGCAGATGTGTCAAGCCATGCGATATGGAATGTCATTCTAAACCTTCTCCTCAAGATCTGCAACACAGTCTGTACAAATTGTTCAGTGTGTACTTCACATCACTTTGTAATGCACACCATGGGCTCATATCCCTTACATGAACAGCAATCTTTGATGAGACCTGCAACAATTCTAAAGGTCTCAACCGAAATATGACACCTCAGATCGATCTGATGTCTGGATCAGACAACTGGTCTCAGCTTGAATTTGAGGTCATGCTTCCTACATTATCAATGTTAACCTGACTGTGAGACCTGGCAGATGTGAGAAAAATAAAACTAGTAAATTTGTTACATTTTAAAAGTAGTATTTTTTACAGTAGTGTTTAGTAGTATTTGTTGTACTGGCTTTAATTTATATGCTTATAAAGATAATTAAATAAAAAAGAAAATAATGAAAATTGATCATTGGGACCAATAGAACTGGGAACAAGTTGGGAATTACCTTGAAGGTCCATAAACTGAATTATGTGAAATCTAGTTAAATTGTATTGTTGTAAAAATAATATTACACTGCAAAAAACAGCAATGGTCCTAAAACAGGTCTCATTTTCAGGCAAAATATAACTTATCACTTTTTTTAGAATTCTGGTTAAAACACAACCTCCTGTTCAAGAGATTGAACCAGTCATTAATCAGATTAAATGTAGCACAAACCAATTACACAGCACCATTTTTCAGCACACACCTTTTGTCAGAGCGTGGATGCCTAGCTTAACGTGTGAAAAGTTGCCACAGCCGATCTCGCCGTGTATCTTGTAGAATCCGATGCGGCGGCCCACGGTGAGCTCTCGTACCATCTTCTCATCCTGGCACATGTCCAAATTAAGCTTCTCCAGTGGGGTGAGGCGACGTAGCTGGGTTCCCTCATCGTCCGTGCAGATGTCCGAACTGTCTTGTCGGCTCCATCGTGCATAATGCTGGGGGCCCGTGGCCACAGCTAGGACCCTGACAGAGCCCCCCCCAGCCGGGTAGATAGCAGTCATCCTGCTACAGGCCACTGGAGGGCTTAGCTCATGGCGGGAGACCTGCGGCACAACCTGAAGGTGTGAAACGACACCAACAAATTGAGAAACAATTGTTATGGATCTCATCGCTGTTTTATTTGCTCATCATAAATTCCCTACTATGATAGATATTTGTGTAAAATTTTGCATTTACATACAACAATGTCTAAAAAACAGAATTTCAAAGAAACAATGGCTCCATGTATTTAGGAACTTTTGTTGACGCTTGTCATTTAAACCACTTTGTTTTGGCCATTTCCTAATACCATCTAATCTAAAGATGATTTTAATAGATGTATAAAGTCAGTTCTTCTTAAGCTCATCCACAGGTTTAGTTTTTCACATTAACTATAAACAACAAGTCGTCATTTTGAACAATCTATCTATTTTTATCATCTGTATCCTCTTTTAATTATTTAAATGTTTTAGTTTTAAAAGTTTGTTTTTGCTTTAGTTCATTTTAAATAAATGTCACTTGTTACATTTAGTGTGACATAAGTGTACAAATACCTTTTGGAGTCAATGTATAATGAAACAGAAAGTAATCATAATAAACTATGATATATTATTTGAATAAACACCTCTTACCTTCACATGTTGTCTTGATCACCTGCGTGAATTTTCAACATCGGCTGTTTCGCCACATCTCATCTCAAAGTTGCACACATATCCAAGTCTGAATGAGCGGATGTTTAGAGCCAAGCGGTCAGATGCACAGTGAGAGTTTTTCCTGAGAGCCTTTTCAGTCCTGCATCTTCCTGACACTCATCCAATGTGCCTGATTTAATTGGTGTGTTCCCTCAACCAACGACAAAAACAGACAGCAGAGTGCAGAAGGAAGAGGGCTGTGATTGTTGCCTGGGTGCTATAATGAGGCTCCACACTGCTGCTCTCTCTGGTCCTGGCTGCTTGTATGGTGCTTCCTCTCATTTAACATCTTTGGCTGACTGGTGATTCAGGGAATAGGGGCCCCTCATGGAAAACAGCCACTCCCTCTCATTTGTTCATCCCTGTGTGCTTTATCTTTGCTTCCCACTCGCTCTCTCGTCTTCTGCTGGGATTAGTATGTACACAGATCCTAATCCCTGTCTTTTTAGTGTCTAACTTAGATACATTTGTAACTGAAGGATGACCTTCAAAAAATAAAGACCACCAATAAAGAGAGTAAAAAATAAAGACCATGACGCTATCTTTACCCTGTTCTTACCGCAACGCTTCTTACGATAAGCATAGTAAAACGTGCTTGGCTGCTTTCATAATGATTTGTGAAGCACTGTTTGCTGTGGATTCATTTATATACTATAAAAAATTAAAACTACAAAGATATTAAAAATTACAGTTACATAATACAGTATAAATAAGTTTAAATGGATGGATGGATGGATGGATGGATGGATGGATGGATGGATGGATGGATGAATGTTTGTGTATATGTGTGTTTCAGGATGTAGTTAGGGTGAGTTTGCTAGGTTGAAGAGCTGAAAATAAAAACACAAAGTGTCACCTCATTCTCTAGAGCCACTGAGCTCTAACCAAACGCATAAATCATGTATTACACACCCATTACTTCATGCTGTACTTTACATTTTATGATATATAAGGCAATATCAATTCACAGAGATGAGTATGTCCAATTGTACTGACAGCAAAACCAATAAAACTACAAAGTATTACAATTTCACAGTATGACTTGTGTTAGGATGTTAGCCTGCCGGACAATATAATAGACTGTTACTGTAGGGTAAGGGCTATTTAGAGACCAGAACATCATAGATGTATATAAGGATGGGTTCTGTCAATTATGGCCAGTAAACAACCGCAAGAACCCCCAGCAGACACTCATAAACCACTAGCATTATGGTGACATTTTTTGAACAAGCATTACTTACACTTTATATAATGTTAAAATGCAGTTGGTGACATTATACTATTATGCTTCATTGTCCAAACAAAAGAACACATGCAAAAAAAATGTTTGAAAAACAACACCAGAAGCAGTTTTTGCTCGCACCTGCATAAACACCTTTAGGTGTAAAAATGTGTCCCTCGATGACCAGCAGATGATGCTGATATAAGCTGCTGAGCTTGGCTTTTTTGACATAATAAAGACAAATAATATCTGGTTTTATTCTTACTGCAAAAACACCCTAGGCATCAACATTTTAGAATTAAACTATCCAGACTTATTTTGTGACATCTGTAGAAAGTCTTTTAGTATTTATTAATTGACCATGTGGACCATAACAGTTTTGGCATGATTTATTTTGCATAAGTAACAAAGCAACACTATTATCAAGAAATTGTGTGTATTTAATTGTGTCTATTGTCCGTGTTGGTCTAATTGCCAAAACCAATCAGTGATTGGACAATCCAATAAAAGCCAAACAGCATGAAACAGTAGGACTTTCTGACAAGAATATTTAATCCCTCCTCATTCATTCCCTCAAAGCAAGTGCTTAATTCCACATGCGTCAACGCTGAGTAATTACAGAATGAGGCCATACCAGATCACATTCACATAACAATATTCTGTGTGTTACCTATTCAAATTATGATATGAGCAAAAACTCTTTAAGCTATAAACAGAATCTTGTAATGGTTTAGGTGAATAAATTGTTCAGTATAGACCTGAGAATCTATAGACATATTTGAGTTAGATATTTGACCTCCGGTGTCTTTTATCTTGACCTATTTCCTTTTTTTAAATTAGGTCTACTTTGATTTCCCTGTCTCACACTCTATTTACCAAGGCACATCACACAAAATCAAAGTGATGCTTCTCATGAATACTTGGAGTCCTCAGGCTTCAAACAGCTTCCTGTATGTGTGTGTGTGTGTTGGGTGTGTGCGGCTGTTGGCTGGTGAAGATTCAGCTGCAATCAAGAATCCTAAAACGATCCTTTCAAGTGCATAGATGTGCATATGCCTGTATAATGAACTCTCTCTCAACCTTTTATGCACTATGAGTTGCCAACCACAAAGATGACCACTGGTTAAATTAAGCTCTCATCCTCAATATATTAGTGTCAGAGTGGTTTAACCTCTGAAACTGCAGTCTATTAATAATGGGGATTGGGTGCTTTTAAACTTTGCTGTCCAGTCAAGTTTAATCCAATGAAGAAATTCTTTTTAGCAATTAATAAATTTAGGGGTAAAAAGTTGCTTGTAAATGAGTATATGTATATTGTTAAAATGAAGTTTACATTTTTTTCTCATTTCTATGATGTGACCGCGCTCATTATCATTTACTCACAATTGAGAAATCAAAATGCCATTTATTTAGGGCCTCTCTGGTACACAGAATCATTATTAGTGTGAGTCTCATGAGGAATATTTAATATGAGGTACTTCAACTGTATGAATCTCTTCATCCCACATAGGATAGAAGCGCTGACTAAGTGTGACGCACAATCCACAAGGGCCTTTTCTACTAATCCTGCCTTGATCTACATACACTTAAACACTTTTTACAAGGGATGTGAGTGGCAGGAGAAAACATTTCTTTTAACTAGTAAAATCGTGTTGAGATAAAGGCACCTGCTCTTTATATTGAAATAAAATTGTTTATTCTGTTACTGAAATAAAACTGTTACTGCTTCTTTCTTCTAACACTTTTCTCAATGTTTCTCAAACTTTCTCACCATCTTCTTACTTCCCCACCCCTTCTTTTTCTCTTCCTATCTTTCGCACACTGTCTCTGTGTACACACTCATACCCCTGTGT
>JAZGTK010004380.1:0-24746 GCA_036877625.1 Ambastaia sidthimunki | reverse complement strand
AGAACCTGCCTGCTAGATGGGAAATTTTGCCACTTTCCAGTACCACTATATTGTACCTCTATATTTTGAGGTGTATTTGCACTGATAACTGATCTGTTTAATTCTTGAATAATTTATTTAGTAAATATAAGTTTAGGCTTCAGTGCTGAAACAATGCAGACATCATGTGTAAATAAACAATGCTGTACATGAGCAATTTATTCTTACCATAAAAGTATTAAAGCTAGTCAAACAAACAAATCTTTAAAAAGTAGAATCATTTTTTTTAAACAGTGATGTTCGAAAACAGCGTGTGCTTGCATGTGTTTCAGAAATAATATAGTTAAAATCCATGGATTTAGATTGATAAAAAAACTGAGGATATGTAAAAATGATTAGCACTGTCAAATTCTAAACAGGCATAAAAATATAAAATATAAGCAACAACAACAACAATAATATGATCCGTCTTGACAATAAGACGGAACGCACATCTTTCACATCTGGAAGAGACACACATACAAAAAATGATCAACTGCAGGATGGTTTCTAATTAACATTTTATAAATAAGTGCCCTGGTCCACTTAGATTTTCCTCAGCAGATATGAGCACAACCTTTGTGATGTGGGGTGAAAGGTCTGATGAAGTTAAATGAGCAATAATCACAATACAACATTGCTTCTTACAATCTTATTTCCATCCCAAAACACAAGCCAAATCCTACCCTGGATTGTTATTGATTTCAATTTTTTTGCATTTAAAACGAAATACTAAGATGCCACAGAATGTATATGGAGGATTAGTCATTTTTTCCAACGGACATGGTATTTTGACCCGGGTATTACATAGACACATTTTTATAAATTGAGCCCTAAATCTGGCTGATCTCCTTATGTCCCATACTTTAACAGAAATCCAGGACAGCAACCTTAATCAAGTGCTAATCCACTCTGGGCAGTGGCAAGGATATCACTGCCTGGGGAAGCTGAAATTTAGCAGCCATTGGATTGACAGCGTTGGCTCTTGCCAGATGACATTCCATGACTCTTATGCAAGACATACCAGCTGTGGCCAATGAATGTTGGGATTGCCTTTACATAACAGTCCTTGGGTTGCTTTCATTTCCCCTAAACACAAACCAGCGTTAAAAAAAAGAAACACTTGTGTTACAACAAGTGGTTTCAAATGGACAAAAGCAGTTTTGTCTTGTGCATCAATGTCTTTGTTTACTATGCTGCACTGACACTTGAAGAGGGAGGTCAAAATAGGAGCTTTTATATTCTTCCTCATTCTGGGACAGTGCATGGGAAACAATTCAGCTATAGTGGCAAGTTTTAAGAAGTTACAGGGTAGAATAAATACAAACCCATTGTCATGTTGTGGGGGTGGTTCCTGGGTATTTGCACATAACATTAACTAGAAGAGGATGTTGGCTTGGGAAAGCCAAGTCCAAAAGTGTGTTACTGCTTTAAAAGCTTTGAAATTTGAAGATGGAGGGATTGGTGCTTGGGCCCTTCTATGTAGTTGTAAAGGTATTCCATGTGGTTATTAAATCTCAAGAAAATGTTATTTATGATCTTGGGAGGTCTTAAAACAAGAATATTCATGAATTCATGACTAATCCTCTCAATTCTGTTGTAATAACATGATTTCTAAAGATCTCTAGGCTGAAATGCTGTCTGAAGTGAAACTCTCAGTCTCACTTCTCTACTCTGATCCTTCTTTAGCTTTACTAATCATGTCCATGTTTTTTCAGTGACCTTAATAATGCACAGGGTGACTCCACAGTCATGGTGCTGTAATTGCAGCTACAGAATGCTGGACTGATCTTTGTTAAGCCTTAGTCCTAAATTCTGCACAGCCTGCCTATTTATACCTGCTGTGGGCCCACATTGAATGCTGCTTAATGCTTCTCTGGGCTAAAGGTCTTGGCCTGGTGTCTAGGAATCTAGACACCAGGCTTCTTTCACCCTCATTTCTCTATCCTACTGGCCATGATTTCTGTATAGTGGTTTATGCTAAGGAAAGCATATTACTTGCTTATACTTTGGGTTAGGGATTAAAACAAAAATAACATCCAAGTATTTTTAGAGTGTAGTTCTTCCCACACATTTTTTCTTCAAACAAGAATGAAACCTCAAATCATACTGTTTATTGAAGAATTACAAAAACGCTATTTGTTTTCAAAGTGAAATTATTTTTGGGGTGGGCTTTTTTGACCTAGACATTGCCCAGAACATCCTCACAACCACATAGCTACACACTAGCAACCACCCAAAACGCCATAGCAACTAACTATTTTAGTAATGTTAATAAATGGAATTAGAAGAACACATACTGGAATCAATATAGTAATTTTGTGACTCTGTAAACTTATTACTGTTTCAGAGCCAAACCATATTTTTAAATGAAAAGTTGTCTTTGTGGTTTGTAGAGCTATGCCCACATTGTTCTGACCAAACACTCACAGCACTGTTTCATTAAATTTCCTGTGCTTCCAAGGAAAGAGCTGGTCATTGGCAGGTCAATGCATGGCTTCCAAGGCTTAGATAAACAGCCATTATTATTGTTTTATTTGGCCTTTACAGTGAGACAAAAGTCTATGTGTACAGCTGTATTAGAGACACAGGCCTAAAAAGAATTACAGAGTTTTTTTCTTGCCAATAACACCAAAGAAATAAAAGTCATAAAAACACTCATAAATAAGTTATATGTAGCTATTTAGACACTTTAAGATGTTTTAAAGCATCACTATTACCAAACATAGGCAAGTAGAGAGCGTAGTTACAGATTGAAACATAGATACAATAGTTTTTGGCCAAGTCTAAAAGGGAAAAATGTTTAAGTTTTTTTTAGCTTGTGGAAACTCGGCTGTGATCCAAAAGGTCAAATGTTATTTGGCTAGCTCTGCCTTATCACCAGTGTCAATTTTTTAGCTGCATGACAGTGTTCCAGTGGTCTGATAACACATAATTTATTATAGCACTACCACAGTGCAGGATTCCCCTCGAAGTATCTGCAAAACTCATTGTAAAAGGCATTTGTGGTCTGCAGTTCAAGCAATGTGCGAATGCAAATTAAACCTCAAACACCTCAAGAATGAATAAGACTATTCTCATCTATTGTGAGCCCTGTTGAGACTTAGGTACATGTTGTATTGCAACTTCCCTGACAGACAGCCAAATGGTATGAGGAAGCATGCGGGTGTCAGACAATCACCTGCTCTAGAAGATCACGAATGAAATTTATACCAGTAGCCATGATACCCATGAATTCAAACACTCTCAATGAAATTTAAGCCATAACAACCACTGTGACAACCACTGTGATCTCTTTATAAACATGATGACCAGTAGTCGGTATATCTCACGCCCTAATGAAGGTTTTGCTCAACAAAGAACTGATGATTATTCAATTTTTCATTCAGTACTAATCTCAGTACTAATTTTTGTATGATTTTCCAAAACATTATACTGTACTTTTGTTCCTGCTTGAACTGTTTGTTAAGCTTCAATGACCAAAGTGAAAATTTTTTTTTGTTTAACAGGTATTATATCAATAAGTAACATCTACCCTACCAGCACGCTATGAGGCTGGGGTGCTGCTATACATTGTGTAACTTGTGAAATTAAAAAGTATTACATTATTATTATTACTATTATTTGTTTTTGACAACTGTAACAAAAAAGTGTTTTGATTGCATGAAGCTGTTGTCATTTGGCTATCCCATAAAGAAACTTTTTCCCCTACAAAGAATCTTTTGTGAAGCCCAAAAATGGTTCTTCTATGGCCCTATGCCAATTTTTTATTCGAATAAATTGCACTGGGCCACTAATTGCTTCAGACAAATAGTGTTTAAAACAGTAAAATGATGTAGATATTGACCCAATGCCTTATAAGAGACAGACATTCTGCCGGCACACAATCCAAAATAAACAGCAGTTTATTGTAAACAGCAGTCTGAAGGTTTGGACATATCCAGCTCTTCCCCATATACATCTGGAATGTTTTCTGTGCTTCTCCAGCCAACTAAACACACATCCATCTACTCTTTTTCACACACCATGCTTCCTAATGTTAACATTATGTTGTGTTTTTCTTTCCTTATTTTTCTTTTTTCTTTTTAATCAGACTGATATGTTTATTCTCATCTGTTAGTATGAACAGCCAGCATTTCCATATTTAAGACTGGAGCTTTGACCGTTAATTGCATCATGGGACTGTTTAGCTGAAGCTTGGCCTCTTCCAACTCACAAAATATTCCTGAACTAATTCCATCTGAAATTAATACAGGCAAATAATTTATGTCTCTTTTTATCTTTGTAAAGGTTAAGCACTGCCATACTCTGTCACCAAATGTCCTGCATTTGAAAGCACTTGTACACATAAACATAATATTTACTTAGACTGAGTTTCTTTAGCTCAGTTTAGCCAATGAAAAACAAAACCCAGTTAAGAAAAGTTCACAGAGCTTGCTTTGTTTTTTTGCATTATTTCTGGTCGTGATCTGTAAGGACAGTATCGACATTACAGTGGCAGAATTTAGATTCTGTCATTCATTGAATGGGCATTGTAACCTGCAGAACAATGAAACAAAGGGAATATTGTTGCCCTCACAATGGGGCCACTGTGGCAAGCCTCACAAGTGTCTTTGTCCACAACAACAGTTTGCAAATCATCAAATAAATGTGCATTTTTTTGTTCTGTTAAACTCAGCAATTACAGATCTGCACAGATTACATAAAGTCAACCAGAACATACATTCATTCCCGGTAGAACTGTGAAATGTGTTGATATCAGTAATGTAGAGTGTGAAATGCTGACCATCTGGCTTGATTTACTGCACAAACACCCCCCTGTTTCATTTGCTTTTTTCAGATGGCTGGCCTGTTTTATTAACCCCCAAATGTATTAATCAAATCAGCTTTGCATAAATTCAGAAATGTAATAATAATAACCAGATAATATCATGATAATATCATGAAAGCTGATAGATAAGGTGAAAGCAAAGGGCATAAAGAAATAAGATAGATGAATATCTTCTGGAAGGTGTCATTGAATAAAGACAGAAGTGCAGTGGTCTATAGGGCCTTTAAGACAAGAAGAAACAAATATAGCTGCAAGCAGCAATTACAGGCCCAAGCACCAATAGCCACATCATTTAATGCATGCAGAAGAAGGTATAAGACACTTCCTGTTCCATTTGATGCCATAAAATGAATGCCTCACTTTAGTAACACCACTTGAGATATCTACAGTTCATTTACAGTTTAGCATTTTTTCAAACTCTCTTAAATTTTCACACCAAGTAGGAAAAGGCTTAGGTGTATTTAAAAGGACATTATAAACTTTGTTTAAAGTGACATACTTCCTTCTGCCAGTTGGTGGCATTATGACTGTGACTCATAATAGCCACCTCTATGTCATTAGTCTCTGGGACCAAACAAACAGCTCAAGTTTCAACAAAATCACTCAATGCACACAGAAGATATGAGCCATTATTTATTGCCTCAGATGTAATGCATCGTCATGGAAACATTGTTTCAGACATTAAAAATTTAGCGTCTTCAATGTCTTGACATAATATTTGCCAAATTTGGTGACAGTCCCATAAATCCCCTAGGAGGATTTAAAAATTCAGAGCCTGGAATCCACATACAATCCAAAACATTTCTTGAACAGAGCTAATGTGTGTAATTATGAAAGTTGTCTGGCTTGATGAGAACAATACATGTACCAAGTTTGGTGAAAGTAGGCAAAACTATCCCTATTACTTTAGCCAAAGGGGGGCTATAGAGCCCCACATCACGTCCATGTCTAAGCTTTTGCCCATGCCTAACGGCCAAACAAAACATATATCTCTGATTTCATTTCTGCCTAAAAATTTTCCCACAATTGTGAATTATTAGCAAAATCTACTGTTGCGGACTAGTCCTAGTTTTTTTGTCCGATCAGAACCAAACTAAAGCTGAAGCAGTCTTTTTTTTGTTTTATTTTATCTGCGCAGTTTAAAATTTTACTCATGCCATTTTATGAGTAATTTTATGAGTGTTACTAAAAGATTCCCTAATTTAGTTTCCAGAAACTAATGTCCTTTTCAAGATGGTATGTCAGTAAGTAATAGCATAAGACAGGTGTTTCTGCTGGTATGAAACATATGCCAGGGCCCTAGTTGATCAATTAAACTAAAATTAAAGCATTAACTGGGGAACACAATTAATTATTCAATATTGACAGAGCAGTTAAACTTTTGAGTATAAAGAAGAATCATGTCATCATGTTATCTTGTTTTAGAAACAGTCTCCAGTCTGAGTGAGAAAGCGGAACACCTCACCTTAAGGAGTTCACCACAGACATGACATCTTCAGGACATCCCAGTGGCATCTTCTGGTCCATGAAAAGATATGAAAAATTGCCATTTTTATAACCTTTGAAATCTTTGGTCTAAATGGTCTCACTGGATATGGAGTCATATCCAGTGTTCTATGGTTGACCATTTTGAGTATCAATCATTTTGATTTTTGTCGTAAAATTCAGTTTTAAACAAACAATTGGGTGTATTGTTACGAAACACAATTGATTGTTTGCTATATTATTACTTGCTATATTATGAAAGTCTGCAAATCTGAGTCCGAAAAAATATTTCACTAAAATTTACAACAAAATGCTTATAACATGGGACTAAAAGTGAGACTAATAGTTACTTTAAATGATCAAGCATTTTATCTATGTGTGGGCTGCAGTTCTATATGTTGTCCAGTTATTCACATTTACATTTATTCATAGTTACAAAGAAAGGGAGCATTTAACATTTTGCCCTAAGAACCAACACGCCTAGTATACAGAGCTACATTTACAAGTGGTTTACAAGAAGTTCTGATGCTAGGGACAAGATGACATATTATTAGTAATAATTAATAATAAATAACAATTAGGATGATTGTGATGGTCTCAGCAGATCAGGTGTAAGCTGGCAGCTTATTCTATCAGGAAGGAACAGAATAGATGAATGTCTTAGAGAGCGATCTGGTACCTCATTACGAGGTACAGAAATCAGACATGTCTTGTTCATAGAAAGTAGTTGGTGGGAGGGGACACATACATATATATAAAGAACTGAGCTGAGGTAGGAGGGCCATGGTCAGAAATTGAAATTTAATGTGGGCAGCTACAGGTCACCAGTAGAGTGAGACAGGTGATTGGTTGGTGTAAGAGGCTCTTTTTGGTTGATTAAACACCAGACATGCCGCAACATTCTGAATTGCAGTAGGGCATTGCAGTAGTCCAGCCTTAATATTACAGGTGCTTGGACTAGGAGCTACGTTGCATGCTGAATGAATTTTAGGTGGTCATCAAACACCGCCCCAAGGATCCTAAGTACAAGAGATGATTCATGTTAAACTATGAGGTTCTGTCTTAATGATGGGTTGAGTTTGATCTTTTATTCACATGTCAAGAAGTCATTTTAAAACGTTTAATAAATACAACACATTCTCTTGTAACTTCACTCCAGTGTGTAGGATGCAGCAGTCACTTGCTTAGGAATTAGGCTAATTTTAATCTGTATAATACCTTTTTAATACCTTTTCATAAAAAAGATAGGACATTCTGAGGTAACATGCTAAGTTTAATGAACATGTTTAATATGACAGCAAATTTCAAAACATCAACCACATCATTTCAGATAAAGGCTGTAATCCTGTATTTTGTCCAGTAGAGGACACAGATTCACAGGAAAATAATTACTGACAAGTCCTTGCATGTCATAAGTGTTCTTATGTATAGAACTACATTTGAGAAATAAACATAAAATACATATGTATTTAATTTATTTTTATGTAAAAATGTTGTTTTTTAATTGGCTTAAGGTAAATTACTGTACTCGTCCAAGCATGTTTACTGTATGTTTTTTGTGTCTTATTATTATGCTAGGCATTTTAAACTAACTGAAATGGTCAAGCACACTTTCAAAGTTTATATAAAAAAGTAGCTCTTATGACAGAAACATGATTTCAAATGATTAATTTTATATCATGTTCACCAGTGTCACACACAGCTCTCTGTATAGATCTTTATTGTAAATGAATACATAACGAAACATTAATTTAAATAAAAGCACAATATTAGCACTTAAAGTAGGCCTTCAACCTTTTAGATTTATGAACCATGCTATAGTTTCAGCTGTGAAGTTATTTCAGGAATGGTTTTAAACATATGCTAATTTGGATGACATTGTTATACATTTCCATAAGAGCTATGGAATCACCGTCATGTAATACATCATATCTTTTTATACATGCATTCAAAGGTCTTAAAGTACTTGAACCCCGGTCATTTCTGCTTGCAGGTATATTTGATACAACTACACACTATAAAGCCTTTTTAGCAATAAAAGATTAACCTATACCATTTTTTTCTCTGAGAAGACAAAGCATGTTATATTTCACTGTAAATTGCCATTTATCAAGAATTACTCTGAAAGCAATTTTTGCAAGTGCATTGACCTCAGTCAACAGTTTTATATATTTTGTCCTGAATCACTGTAAGAGGGATAGTCACAACTGCATTGACCTCAATCAGTGTTTTTATTGTTATGCTTTTGCTTATTATAACTTCATATTTTAAATACCCAACATCTGAACAGCATTGAATACCATATAAAACAAATTAAATGTATTATTACTCCAGAGGCCTTGGCCAATTCAAAGGAAAATAATTTGACACTCTTAACACACCATGTTTGTTTATATTTCTTAAGCAGCCTTCAAGATTGTGTGTACTGAAAGTTTTTCAAGGCTGAGAAAGATTTTCCTTTAGCACATGATTGTAATTACAGTTTTTTATTGGTTACATATGATATATTCACCCAGAATGATAAGTGTGTGTGTGTATGTGTGTGTGTGTGTGTGTGTGTGTGTTTAAAGAACAGTGGAGTTGAAGTGTTGGTAGGAAATGAATAAAAGGCAAAAAAAGGCATGTCCAGCTTATTTTTCCTGCATTTACTGCTGAGGAAGGAGCTGTTAGAACGATTTAAATGTTGTGGGGTGAAATTAAAGGTCTGGTTAAAGGCTTCTCCACATGCAGCTCAGTCATTGATGTCTCAATGCTGTTTGTATGTCACTCTGCTCGTATAAGACAGTTGCCACAATTGTCCTCAATATCCAATGCTGTTTCTGCCCCATTTCATTGAAGCTCACATCAAAGGGGGAGGGAGCGAGGGGGCATTAATAAAAAATCTCTAAGAGGATTAGGGTCTGGCAGGAAGGCTTTTTTTTCTGCTTAGTAATATCTGCGAATGGGCACAAGTGCATCTGCATTATCATGACTACAGCTCAGATGAACAGCTGATGTGGGTGTTGAGCTGAATAGGCCCTACAGTAAATTTGTTTCTGTGTCACAGTGTGGGGGTGTTCAGTGTGCTGTTGTGCTTGAGTGTGACGCTAGCAGATTTTTGTTTTTTATCCTTCATCACTGGCAGCATTACCCAATATTTATTACCCTTATTACCCGAAGGCAGTAAGAATTATGTGCAATATAATGACTAAGGATGAATATGGGCTCAATTTACAAAAGGTTTGATTTGCATTTTCTATACATGGCTTTATGCATCTTGTTCTACAAATACATGTATGCAAAAAAGGCTTTTATAAAAGGTATAAGTAGTTTAATTATTCATAACTTACATTAAGCATGCAAATAGGCCAACAATATGTGGCACATCTTAGAGCCCAATAGCACATAATATGTTAATCAAGTCAACAGAAAGACATAGTATCAAACAAAAGAGATATATCATGGTAGCCACATTTTCCTTCAAAATGCCATAGGTAAATTAATTCGTGTTACTACTGAACATCGTCGATTAATAGGTAATTTCCCTAGTATTTAATTCTATTTATAGCGATTTTAAAGTTACAACTAAACTTAGACATTTTTCGTAAATATCAGGTAGATACAAAATTCCCGATATTAGATATTTCCCGGTCCTTAAAATCAGCGTCATATTAAACAAAAGCAAAATTTGCAATACTGACAATCAACACTTTTGCCTCTCTTGTGTATTGCTTAAGTGACTAAATGATTCAAAAGTCACAATGACACTTACATACTGATGGTTTTAAGATATCAGTTCAACATTTCCATATAGTTCCCCTTTTTAAAACTTCCTTAAACATCTTCCTGAACTGTAACTTGTAAACTGTAACTATTAAACATATCGAACTGAGAACAAACGTGTTATATAAATCACTAACAAAGGGGACAGACAGCAGATTATAATAAAATTCGATAAGAGTAGATAATATATAAATACTTACATACACTTTAAATACAGAAAGGAATTAAATCCTTTCCTCAGTCATATCCTGTGCATTAACATTTGGATTAATCCTTTGGCCTCACGGAGACACTATAATCTGTGAAAGATTTAATTCTATTTATACGTACATTATAACGAGTGTAGTCTTTATCTCAATTGGATGTAAGGCTTGCGTAACTGCATTTTAAATAAAATGGCACATACCGCTCCCTGCTGGAAAGATGCTTCTATTGCAAGACTTTAGATAGGCACATGAGACTTATTTGGTGTTCTTTTACTGTAAAGATACACATGAGGGACGATGAAGAATTGGTATATTCATTAGGGAATATGATAAGATAAACATTATCATTATCTGGAATGACGCAATTAGCAGATACAATAGCAAATTCAAACAATACAACCAATCGAAACATCAGAATAAAATTGCTTTACTAAACGGCCTTTAAATGGCAGGAGGCATCAGGCACATCCAAAACAAAACAAATTAAAGCTGCAATTCATTACTTTTGCCTTTCCACCACCATCTCTGTTTTAAACATAACATTGCAAGGTACTTGAGAGGTTATTTTCTTAACCTGGAAGACAAGTTCTAAACAACTGCTGTAAGAACAAGCTACAAGCGTTCCACAACATCTACAGTACTTGGACATGCGCTATACTAACTGGATCTGTTTACAGAAAGTCATATTGACATTTCCCAAGAAATTGGACCTGACAGCTCAACTTCAAAAATCATTATTATAAATTTACCATTTGCAAATTGACAAGGTAATGAGATCACGTTGAACACTAATCTGTTATGTACTTGCTCAATAAGTGATTTTCACAGTAACTGTAACGGTACTGTAACTGTTTCTAGAGCATGGCTATAAAGTTGTAATATCACCATTTGTTGCTACTTGCTTAGGTGAGCGGTATGAACTCCCCCAAGCCCCACAAGATTTTGCCCAAGTTCACCCACTTTTTTCCACAGCATACACCCGATCACTGATAAATGTCATAGTACACCTCTTTTCAATAAGCCGTTGATTTGAGCCCTGATTCATGGTACCATGGTAGGAAGTTTTGTCCAGTAAAAGATGATGCAAGAGAGTTATAATGGTGTTTCGTAGGCACCACTAATAATAACATGGTAAAGGTAAGACCAAAACTCAACAACATTAAGCCTGGTTGAATCTTAAGTGCTGTGCCTAATATGTTACTGATTTCTTTCGTTTATGAGGTAATGACACTAAATTAAAGGTGGGGGGAAGAGAACAGAAAAACCACATTTTTTCACATGACTGACTTTTGTTTGCTTTCTGAACACAGCGTGTACGTTTTGCCTGTAACCATAATCCAGTCATAATCATTTTTTACTGACAAAAAGGGAAGCTATGGCAAAATACTTCTTTTACATGAAGTTCCTCTATTTTATTTATATAAGAGTGGCATTGTTTTTTCTTCACTGTACACTATGGAGAGATTGTGTTTTCTTTGCATGCTCTGTTGCACTATATTGTTACACTTTTTAGCTTATAATGCAGCAACACCATGGGCTGAGAGACAATGCCAACAGGTAAATGCAGTTTGTTCTGCATAATATTCAATACAATATTTTGTAGGACAAATTATAGTAACAATAATAATAATTATAATAATACAATTAATTAATATACTCATGTTTTTTGGTTATTGTAAGTCTGAAGTCTAAATTTGTTTAACTGCTTTTATTTTAGATAGCAGATGGCTATGATTGTAGTGATATGAACCTAAAATTAATTCCAGATGAGGTTCCGAATTCTGTCCGAATTCTGAAATTTGGCTTCAACTACCTACCTGCTCTGTACAACGTTACTTTTCAAAGGCTACAGAGCCTACGTTATTTAGACCTTACAAGGTAAGAGAAATGCTTGTTTAGACTGTCACAATATGTTCACTACACGATTGACAGATTTTCACTACACAATTATTGTGTCCAACAGTAATCATAAAAACAATATTATCACAATATCTGTTGGAAGTAACTAATCAATAATACTAACAGTCAAATTCATCTTTAATTTTATATTTTCTCTTTTTCATCCAAATAATCACACTCAAAATACAAGTATAGGGAAGCAGAGAGAAAGTTTGTAACTATTGTGGCTCTTAAAGAAAAATGTTAAATGGGTTCACCACGTACTATATTGAAACTAAATTATACGTATTAATTATCATGTCGATAATTATAGTTATTAATATCATGGTTATTGTCAATAACTGTATATTTTAACATCACAATGTTGGTTTTATTCAAGTAATCAGTAGTGTTTTAGTAGACATTCTGCTTTTATGTAAAAAAATGAACCAGATTATCTATTTTTATATTTACACTTAAACCTTATAACCCAACAGATGCAGCATCACTTTTGTATATGAAGATATCTTTTTACATCATTCAGAACTGGAGGTCCTCATCCTAATTGGAAACCCACTTGTGTTCATTGCAAATAGAGCTTTCTTTGGACTGATAAACTTGAAATATCTCAGTCTGGTTCAGTCAAATATAAAAAGTCTGTCAGACATCCCATCAGAAACTCTTGCCTATTTGGAAGTCCTAGACCTTAGGGGAAGTAACATTCGCTCATTAGATGGATTAATCAGTTTCTATTGGCAAAAGCCAAGGAGTCTACAGCTAGACATGAATTCAATTGAGAGAATAAGTGCAGTAGATTTAAAACCACTTCACAACATGGTTGGAATGAACATCAGCTTCAAAGGAAATGACATTATCTATGTAGAACCAGGTGCTTTTCAGTCACTGAATTTTGGTAGTCTTGATTTTAGTGGCTGTCTGGGAAAGATGAACATTTCTGTACTACTAAAAGGGCTTGAAGGCATTAAAACCAGTAGACTTCACCTGGGATTGTATGAAACTGATCCAAAGGGGTACATACCAACTCTAGCACTACAATCTTTCTGTAACATCTCTGTGACTGAGCTGAATTTCCAGCTACAGCATTTCACAGACCTGAATAATGACACATTTCAATGCCTTCAAGGGCTTCAAAAGCTAGACCTTACCAGAACTCACTTGCATTCACTTCCCTCTAACCTGGTCGGCCTGTCCTCATTGTCCCATCTGGTGTTAAATGAGAATAGCTTTCTGGATGTCTGCCAAATCAATGCCAAAAACTTTCCCAAGCTTGTGCAATTGTCCATGAGTGGAAACTTAAGGCAACTCAATTTTAGCAGTAGATGCCTGGAGAGTCTTGGAGGCCTGGAGATGCTGGATCTCAGCCATAGTGCAGTAAACCCCAAAGGACCTTGTTGTAATGACCAGCTGTTTGGTCTGGGTAAACTGAAGTTCCTCAATCTCAGCTATGGATTACCCATGTTCTGGAATTCAAAGCCTTTCAATGTAGCTCCACGACTTCAACACTTGGACTGCAGTCATTCAAGGTATACTCTGAATGACAGCTCACCTTTTAGTAATCTACAAACTCTTAGAACTCTAAATCTATCATGGTCAGACACTAATCTGACAAATGTGCAACTTTTAAAGGGCTTAAAGGCCTTGCAACTCCTCAATTTAAAGGGGAACACTATTCAAGGCGGAATTCTTACTCAAACAGAGCTCTTTAAACCAGTCCCTGTTTTGGAAACCCTAATTCTATCTGCTTGTGAAATCAGTGCCCTAAAAGAGAATATGTTTAAGGAGCTCACAAATCTAAAACAAGTAGACCTCAGTTTAAACCGTCTGATCAGGTTCAGCACCTCTGCATTTTACTCCCTTAAATTTCTCCAACTTAACTTAGCTAACAATGCCATTGCATTGGTGGATGTTGGTAATGTTATGCATTTGGGAAATGGGAGTTCTGTTGATCTAAGTTACAACCCTCTGATATGCAACTGTAGCAATTTTAAATTTATCAAATGGGTTAAGGAAAATGTTATCAAAGTGAAACACTTAACAGAGACATTTTGTAATGCCACAGGACCTAGGATTATTGATGTTCACCTGCGATGTGAACTTTCTAAAGGTATACCTGCATTTGCAATAGTTGTCATAATTCTAGCTATTGTAATTGCATTTGGAACTTTCTTTACTACCAGGAGAATAAGAAGAAGATACACACAACTATAAATTAAAAAAAAATGTGAATGCAGAATACAAAACCTTACTGTTCTCTTATTATTTGCTGTTCAAAGTATTACAACTACTACGTGGGAAAACTGGCTAACATTGTCAATATAAAAACAATTTATATAAATAATTCTTAAATAGCTATAAAAACAAATAACTTTAAAACCCAAGCATTTTTTGACTTTTCTTTTTATAAGCATTAAAGATAAAGGTCTAACATGCCTGCAAACTGCAGTGTAGATTTTATTTGTTTGGTTTGAGCTTGGTAATTAATGTAAAAGACTATAAAATACAATAAAAACATAAACCAGTAGTTTTTTCATGCCTTTTTATTTTCACTATTATACAACTTTAGAAGTATAAATATTTGTATAGTGTACAACATCTATGACATCCATAGAGCTTTTTTTGGGTGATAAACAAACTCAAAAACATCTTTATTGCACAGATCCTAAAAGATGATGATAAGCAGGTTCATCTACACAAACACTGATTTCATACAGAAATTAAACTGGAAAGACAGGAAACAATTAGGCTACCACACTGACAGTCTTTAACAGCAAGTGTCTGGTAAGAGGAGCTTACACATACATCGATCACAGCATACTTTTATGTGACAGCACATTAATTGGCAAATAACACAATGTACATAATATACATCCATAATGTTGTAAACAAACATTTAATGTGCTTCATTAAGGATTTTAACATCAATTGTCAGAAAAGGCAAGGGATGAACAAAAATACCAACAAAATAAAAGTCTGGGGTTAATTCATGACCATACTGTTGATAATTTATAACAGACAATGCATATGTTCTATAAAATATTCACATTTGCTAATCATTTAAGTTTATAATATGCTTACAATCTCTTCCTCCAAATCCCAATATGCATTGCATTTTTAGTGACACCATATCTCTCCAGACTTTCTAAACTACATAATAAAGTCTATGTGGAACAGAAAATGCAGTCTTATACGGTTTAAAGTCTTTATGTTAACATGGTGCTTTCCGTTATGTTGATACTTAAGCACATTTCTGTGACCAGCTCTTGCATATGATCTTTGCTTACATAAAACACTTTATTATTGTAAAGTACTATCATATTGTAATATAGCCTTGATGTTCAGCAATATGTGTACTGACATAGGCTTAGATATGGTTGCTTTGCTTTAAGATGGAATGTGATGTATACATACTAGTAGACCTATAGCAGAGTTAAAGTTTAGTATAAGAACACAACATTTTATTTTGGGACTGTTGCTAACCTTTGATGGTCACTGCATTAAGATGAAATAAAGTTTAACTAACGGCAAATATGCTTTTAAACCTTTTAGGCAAAAGCTTTTTAAAAGGTGATAGCTCTGAAACTCTGATATAAAGATATCTAACATATCTAATATGCTAATTTGCTAATATGCTAAGATATCTGATATGAAAAAAAGTGTGTGCACTTCTCAGTTCTTTTAGCGATGTGACGTTGCAGCACAAATGCCTTTTTGCCATGTATTACACAATAACATTTGTAAGTGCTGTACTTTGCATATGAATAGATAAGCGACTAAACAGGAAGGAAAAACATGTAGCAAAACTCCTGACATGTAGCACAAGCCCTGCCTTACCACAAATATCACAAAAGCACATTTGAAAATCCCTGTATAAGCCCTTTAAACCAAACTAGGGGAAGTACATCATGTGTTTTATACTGAATGGTAAAAGTTAGCCCTAAATGCTATACTTAAAAAAAAAAAAGATTGTAAATGTTATCTACATAGTAGTAAACCTTAACCATAGGGTAATCCTTCAGTTTCTGAAACTTTTTACATAATGTACTACATTTGCATTGTCCCTGTTTGTATGTGAATGCATGTGATTTCAATGTTAGCGACATCAAGTATGATCATTCAGAGAACATTCAGAGAGCAACTGTGCTGCATCACCTTAAAAACATTTTCAAAAATGCATGTGGTTATCCCCTACATACCTCAGTGAATCTTCCAAGTACACTTCCATTTCAGAGTGAGACTACAATTATTCTCCTAGACTCTATATCAGCAAAATTACAGAGCAGATGACATCACTAGGAGACTAACATTGAGTTTACAAACAAATGACATAGCAAAATGTACACATATAAAACATACAACACTTATTTTTAACCAACCTCCCCTGTACAATTAACGCTGCTGTATTTACAATATATTGCATATAAATTAATCTTTAGAAATGTTTGTGAAAGGAATGTGAATTTCATTATAACCTGCGAAGAACAGCAAGTCCTATTTCCCCTCAAAAAGGCCCCTTCCACTACAATTCAAGAACCACAAGGCGATTACAATGTAAAATAGTTCCAGGTGAGAAGCACAGGACAAAGTGCTTTTCCTCTGTGTACCACTGGCCAAAACAAAACTATGATAAGATCAACATGACAAAAAAAAGACAGAATAACATAAGTACAATATTAGTGATTTTTCTGCTTGCAGTGTGTAAGCCTCATTATTAGCACCATTGCTACATATATTTTTCTTATGGTTTTTAAATATGTCAAAAACCTGTGTAATACATGATAAATTTTACTTTGAGCAGGGACCATTTTTACAGTCTTACATGCACCTCTACCTTTAAATTTAAGGTGCTTTTCGTTTGGTACAACTCCCTCAACCATAATTGGCACAGTTCATTTAAGCCTTAAAAAAGGCAACACCACTCCAACTTCCCAATTATTGCACACACCACTCGTTATATTACACTGCAACACAATATAATGACTAATTTTGGCGCTTTTGCTAGATCTATAGTGACCACAAATCAGCAGCAAAACAAGTCTACATTCAGCCTACACACTTTTTCTTAGACATATTAAATATAAACAGAGTATTATAGATTACAACACAAACAAACAAATTCATCTCTGTTTTTTGTGAAAACCCAAAGTAACAGCTTCACCGGTCCTCAGATAGGAAGGCTTTATGATATTACATACAGACAAAATGATGTTTATATCCCCATAGTCCTTTAAAAATGCAATAACCTTGACAACTACAATAACTTATCACTTTTTACAATTGGAACCGCATGGCGAATCTTTTGTTTGTTTAGAACGCACTGAATCTTTGTCAGTAGTAATATGCTTTGCCGACATCATGCCGTTTGGTGAGTCTTTATGGGTCGTTTTTGGTGCTGATGATGTTTCTTGAGAGGGTTCTTTTTTCCTCTTTTCTGCTTGCTCTTTTTGGCTGGATGAAACTGATTTATCAGTCACCTTTGACACACTGGAGACACGTGTAGACTCTGGACTGGATACAGTAATAGTTCCTTCAGCATCACTAGCACTGGAGACCATGGGAGATTCTGATCGCGGAACGACTATTCTGGGCTTTGTTTGCTCCTTAGAGGTAGGTCCAAGTATTTCAACTGTGGAACCACTGACCTTACCTGAAGGAACCCCACTTGAAACAAGGATTTTAACAGCTGGTATAGGCAACACTGGCACAGATCCATCTCGACCAGTGCAGGCCTCCTTCTGGGGCTGGGCTTTAGGTGTAGACAAGACTGATTCTTTCTGCTCCTTTTGTTTTACCATGCTTTCTTTGACAACAGACTGTAGCTGTGCTTTGTTCTCCTGCTTACCCTTCTCTTCAACTGTTTTTCCAATGGATTGTGTAACAAGTGGAGAGTCTACCCTTGGCTTGTTCTTGGAACTCAAAGGAGTTTGTTTTGATAAAACACTACCAGATACTTCTTGCTTTTTTATTGCAGTCTGTGCTGGACCTGTCTCCATTGTGGACATGTTCATAACTTGCTTATTGGCCTTCTGGCTGTCTGCATCAAGAGCACTCTTGAATTTCTGCTTTTCTTCAGCTTTAAATGTGGATTTCACATGCACAGTCTCTTTAACAACACAACTTTTAGTCTTTGGTGGGCTTGCACCAGTGTCCTGCTTTGGTGTGGTAGTAGAATATACCTGACTTTTGCCAAGGGCTTCTTGTTTTTCACAGCTCTTTGACATTTCAGTTGCGGCTATGATCTGTTCAGTCACACTGCCTTTAATGTCCTTTTTAGTGCTCAATTTATCTCTTGAGTTTGCCGGTTTGTTCCCAGATGCTGCTATTATTTTGACATCCTTTGTCAGACTGGATTTGTTTTTCACATTTTGTGTTTGGTCAGAAATTTGTTTGGAAAACTGGGCTGAATTACTTGTTGGCAAGTTCTTGGCACATGATACTTTAGACTGTGAAGCTTGAAGAGTTGTTGCTTTTACCTCAGGCAATGCAGAAAGTTGTATGATTGTGCTTTCAAAGGCATGGGATTGTGAATCAGTGGCAGACATGACCTTTAGTGGGGCAGCAATGGTGGGCGGAGTGGCTTTTCTTTCAATGGTAGGTTTGGGAGACAATGGGCTTTTAGTAACAGGACTCTCAGATGTTTTTGCTGATGTTAAGACAGAATTCATAACAACTGCTGTGACAGAGGAAGGTAAAGATAAACTCTGAGGGATGGGTGCTTTTTCATAGACACATATCCCTTGATTAGCCTGCTCTGAGCTAGCAATTGAGGTTGGCGTGCTATCTGTGGAGTCTAAAGTTTTGTCTATGCTTTGTTTTGTGCATACTGACCTATCTGCCACACAATCTTGAAGATGCTCTACAATAAAGTCAAGAGATTTGGTGCCACCCACCCTATCTTTTCTGTCCATCACATTCTGCATTACTGCCAGGGTCGGACTTGATGTCCCACTTGCATTGCTCATTACATCATTTGTTTGACGAATTTGCTCTACAACCTCTGCAGTGTTGTTTAAGATGGCTGTCTTATCGTTGTTTATGCTTTGTGGAATTCCCTTTTCTGACAGTGCTGATTTAGAAGTGGATGGTGCCCCACATAGTCCACTATGATTTTTATCAGAATTTGCTGCTGGGGGTGGCTGATCAGAACTGAGCAGAGCTGAGGAAACTAGGGACTGGTTAGGTTCGCAAGTTTTGGTAGGGGCTTGTAATTTTTGAACATTTGGCTTTGGAGGTGCCACCTCAGAGGTTTCTATATCCTCTTCTTGGTCTTCATTGCTAACCTCCCTGATAGAAGGTGTTTTCCCACATGAAAAATGAGTGCCATGTCGTGCAGCCCTCATCTCCTGAGCTGTCTTTAGCCTACTCTCCGACTTAACACTTATGTCCATGGATTCCACTTTAGTTGTTGCAGTTTGCAAGTTCAATCCATCATTAAATTTGCTTCGATCATAAAAACCTTCATTGCAAACAGGACTAACTGCACAGTCCTTACTGGATATGGAGTCTTCTTTTACAATTGTTTTACTGCTCACATTAACATTGCCCTTTGGATTAAGTGCCCCTGGTGTCCCTGTCTGCGGTTCTATCCATTTCTCTGTGGTTTTTGGTTGAATTAGTTGTTTTTTACACAGATCTGCTGCCAACATGACACTTTCACCATGGTTGTCTGCCAATTTAGAGAGACATGTGTCAGTCTTGGATATTCGAGGCCCAGAAAGCAGACCGATGTCTAATGTGCCCTCCAGTGGTTTTAAAGAGGACACAAGCCGTCCTTCCAGTTTGTAATCAGAAGAGGTTTTCCTGATGAGAATGTCAGAGGAGGCAATCATCTGAAGTTTTTCTACCGCACTCTCACCCCTACCGCTGAGTAGCTTTGGAGCCAAAGTCTCAGCACTCATTCCAGAAGGACTGTGAATGTTGCACTTGCCCCCTTTTACATGTTCTAAAGCCAATGCAGAATCTAGCTGAAGACTTTTGGACCTGGTGGTATTAAAATGAATGCTTTCATGAACACCGGATGAAATGCGACACAAGGAGTCCTCCCTCTCATCAAAAGACTGTCTCTTCCTAGCAAACTCAATGTTGGTGGCTTTGAAATCTAACCGGTCTGATTTATTACCCTCCTTCATTGTCCTGGACAGTTGTCTGTCTGGTTGACATGAAGAAGACCTCTCATTTAAAAGCAAAGCACAGTCGCCACTGCTAATGGACTCTGCTATGCTCTCACAAACTCTTGGGTTTAGCTTTTTGTATAATACATCCTTTAAACTAGCATTAGTAGATTTATCAAGGGATCCAGATTCAGAACTTTGTGGTCTTGCACTGGGCCTTGCTAAGACACCCCATTCCTTATCTTCAACAGTATGGGAACACACAGAACCTTCCACATCTTGCATGGTGACTTGTTTTTGCAGAGGTTCCTGTCTTTCAGCCCAGTCCTGCCTCTTCACCACCACTTTGGCCTTCAGTTTTTCCCTGTCTAAGTCCTCTACTGACTCCTGTCGGCCAACCTTGCGAGTCACAGGACGCTTTAGGCAACCCTGCTCAGCAGGCCTCACCCGAGTAATGGCAGGTGGCTCACAGGAATTGCTTTCTTCTATGCATGGAGGGGTATGCTCCCCCCTACTCGAGGCCTCTCCCTGACCCTCTTCTTTGGTCACCTCCAAACTGTGCTTTCTGGTGCATAAATGCTTTTTGTCTCCAGCATATGAGGGGGATAGCTTCTCCTCTGATTGGACTCGCTTCAAGAGTGGGGACCGGGGAGGCTCTGCGCTTTTAGGTCGCACCATATGACGAACAATGGTGGGGGGTGAATGCATCTTGGCAGGAAAAGCCTGAGAAGTTTTAGAGCTGCCCAATGTGTGACTTAGCAAGGGAGATGGGGATCGCTGAGGAGATGTTGGCTGAGGCTGTGGGGTTGGGGAGGGTGTGCGAGCCAGTGGAGAAAGAGGAATGCTGCCTGCAGATTTGCGTCGACCTTGACGGAGTCGTCCAGGGAGCTTAGGTCCCAAGCCATGCAGAGTGCTGGGTCTGATGTGCCCAGAGCCTGCAGGTGAGTTGGGAGCACTAGAACTAGGGGAACTACTCTGTGATGACGTGCCACCTGCAAGAGAAAGCGGCAAGCTAAAATTTTTGGAAAACATACAATGCTAACTTTTTAACATTCTTTTTAACATTCAAATGATTTTTATTCAAAATGTAATGGGGAAAAACATAAAAATGTACAATGAGATGGCAAAGCACCATAAATGAAAGGAAAATTATTCACCTATCACATGGAAAATCATAAACGTGAAACACTAACCTGACTGGTTAAAGTCGGGTGTTGGACGAAAGGCAGCTGTAGGGGAGCGCGGTGAGAGGCTGTGTGTGGGAGATCCAGGCAGGCTCTCTCCTGATGAAAGCGAGCGATTCAGTGAGGAGGAGCTGCGGCTGGTGTGTAAGAGTGGAGAAGGCTGCATGGCAAAGCGCTTGAATACTGATCGACGCCTAAAGAAAAACACAGTATATTGGAATATGAAATGACACATCGTTCACAATGCAAATTTACCGTATACATGCGGTGCCTAGAGAACCTACTACATTTGCCATTATATACTGTATGCCACAATGCTATCTAATATACTCAACATGAACTACTTTTTCTAATGTAGCAATACTCAGAATTTGATGAAAAATGCAAAATTACTATTTATTGCAAAACAATGAAACAAAAAAAATGTTACAAAACACTGTTTAAAATACCTAATATACAATAGTACACAGTACACATGTACACTGTAGTATACATAGGAGTACACAGTACACCATTTATGCTATTCTGTATGTAATAGACATTCATTTCACATAGGGTGACCAGATGTCCTCCTTTGCCCAGACATTTCATCCTCTTTTTGAGACCTAACAATGTCAGGGCATCCGGGATTTTGATCCAATTGAGCCTCAAACATGTTTACATCAAATTTGCGTTGCGTTTCTCTGTGTAGTTCACAAACTAGTCACACCCCTCCCCTACTCAGTTCTATTCGCTCTGCATTGAGTGAAAGTGAGTAGGGGAAGTGGTGAAGCAGACCCTAAAAGTTTCGGATTGCACGGTATGACTGTAGAGTTACCGTCATTGGTTGATATCCTTTTCTTTAAACATTTAATTGGTCAGCACCTCAATAGCGCAAACTTCCTTGTTTACCACAGGCACATCACATGTGTCTGGCATCTGCAGCTATGCCGAAACGTAAGTTTAAGTTCACGGAAGAATTAAAAAAGAAATTCCCATGTTATTGTCTTGGTCGTGATCCATTTGAAGCTGAGTGCCTGACATGCAAAGCAGACATTTACATGTCAGTAGCAAACAAAGGTGCCAACGACCTACAAGCACACATATGTTCAAGCAAGCATAAAACGGTAGCGAGTGGCGAGAGCTCATCAGCTAAAGTCACAAAGTTTTTTGTAAGTAAAACCGAGAGTGCTGCTGTTACTGCTGCAGAGGCTGCCTATTGTCGCTGTCGGGCAAAATCCTCCAAAACCATAATTTTTCAGGAAATAAAAAAAAACGCATAATTTTTGAGTTATTAAACATTGTATTGTTAAAGTGTGTATTATACCTTATATTGCTATCATATACTGTTGTGTACCAACATTAACACAACATTTCCCCAAAATCATGTTTAATCGTAGATTGACGTAGTTTACGCTTAGAGTTTACATTGTCATTGATAAGAATGGTACGGACACCGACGTCGGTGCTGCCAGCAGTGTTCAAAGTCTGCGGTCGCATTGAGCCTTTTGACAAGAAACAAGGCTTTAAGAGCTAATCAGAGCTAATGATTGTGGTTACATACATCTTAAATGTTAAGAGCTATGAGTGATGCAATACCAAAATAAAACGATAAGTTTGACGAGGAGTTCTTAATCGTTGCGACTTTCAATCTTAAAGACAAGTAATGCTGCGAGGTTTTCGCAGAGTTTAATTCCAAGCTATTTTCAACACTTTTCATTGGCTAATCATTTCTTAAATTTACAGACCCACGTGGGGACTGACCAATAGTATCGATTTATGAAAGAAAAAACAACAAAAAACAAAAGTGGAGTTACGAGGATTCCACCCGACAGCAATGCTATGCTTTTCACACGGTTAAGCACCATGAAAGCTACAAGGTTAATGGACTGCACATCTGGCTTGTTAAGAAAGGTTTTTTACAGATTATACAGAAATGTATAATTTTGTTTTTGCACATTTGAAACGTTCAAGAGTTCAAATAGCCTTTGAGGCAGTGTTTTCTCTGCATGTTGTTAAGGGCCAATAAAGCTGATTATCATATATAGTGGACACACGCTGAAGTGTCCTCTTTTTCACAAACTCAAATCTGGTCACCCTATTTCACATTGCACACAACTGCTTTTTACAAAAAAAGTCTGCCACAACAGCTACATCTAGTGGCACAGAGATAGAACTGAAGTTTGTGAAGTTAGGTTAGCCAAGTTCTTACAGTTATGTAAAAGACAAGCAGCAATGTTTATTCAGTGTTCTTTGTTAGTGATATTCCATTATAGTGAGTTTCTCACCTTTCTTGTGTTTTCTCTTTCTTGGGTTTCTTGGTTCTTCTAATCATTTTGCTTCTGTAACTATTTCTTCTTGCAGGCCCAGTTTTGATTGAAGTGTTTTCAAAAGGGGTAGTGGAAATTGCAACTTTACTTCCACTCTGCAAAATAACAAACATGTCATTGTCTACACACTTACTGTAACAAATGAAACGGAACAAAATTAGTGAAGCAAATGGTAATAAATAAACGGTTGTGGTGGTAATAATGTGGCTGGTCTCTGCACCTTCAGTAGTAGTTCCACCACCTCAGTGTGAAGTAGCCCATGTACTGTTTCTCCATTCACATGCGTGATCAGGTCTCCAGCTTTAAGACCAGCCTTATGAGCAGGTCCACCATCCTCTACATTCTGTAATCAAACAGTTCCAAATAATTAAATAAAAAAACTCATCTATATAACTTTAACTATACAACCAGGTGAACTACAATAAAGCATCAAGTGATAAAAATCCTTCTCTTTCATGTTAATTTTAACTTTAATAAGTTTTTGTCCTATGTGGCTTCATTTTTTGTTCGATGCTTTTTGTGTCTCTTAGATAATGCTGGATAGCACAGTCTGCATTACAGTGTCATTTTATTCTCAATCCCACTCCACCTAACTGTATTAAACATCTTGGAAATTGTCATGTCACATTTGGTTAGAAAATGTTTGCTAAATGCTATGAACTGGGAAGATTAGAAGATACAGAAAATACAATCTTACCCAGACCATGTGATAAACTGTATAAACATCACTGTCACAGGCGTAGACCCGGATTGCTCGCAGAGTAAAACCAAATTTCTTCCCCGAACTGTGGATGATGATTGGCTGACGACACATGACACCAGAGAGGGAGGAGTCTCGACTGGGGGAAGAGTCTCTGGAGGAGGGGTCTGATGACAATGAGTATGGGGAAACAGGACTCACTAATGGGGATATACCAAAAACATCTGTAGAGCAAAAAAAAAAA